>JAIPMN010012199.1:6414-23176 GCA_020650975.1 Apostichopus californicus
ACTCCCACCATCCCCTTCCCATTGTATATTCTCTTCCCCTCCCCCACCATCCCTTCCCATTATATATTCTCTTCCCCGCACTCCCACCATCCCCTTCCCATTGTATATTCTCTTCCCCTCCCCCACCATCCCTTCCCATTATATATTCTCTTCCCCGCACTCCCACCATCCCCTTCCCATTGTATATTTCGGTTTGGCTTCATTGTCCATTTATCAGTTTTGACGTGTGTCCTCTCTCCCTCGCATTTGATCTCCTCTCAGCATCGGTGACGTTCTCCTCGGCATCACTCACGAAGACAAACTGGGATCCCTCAAGGATAACATGACCAAGCCAAGGACCGATGGATTAAATGTTAAAGATATCAAGTTTTTCTATCGTTCTGCTCAGTGAGTATTGTTTACATGTATTGTTCTTCCCAAGCCATATTAAAAATACCACTAGCGCCATTATTACAAGATCTGGAATTTGAAGTACTGACTAGCCGTAAGTTATTGCTGTAAATAAACCTACACACATGACATCTTTTTATGTTTTTGTTTTCTTTTTTGATGGGGTAGGGTGGAGGTGGCGGCTTATATTCTTCAAGAAACCACACTGTTGAGTCAGTCTTAAACATCAGACTTTCAAAATGTATTGTGCCAAAAAAAAATTGATGCTAGAACCTTCCCCTAGGTCTTGTCAGTACACCCGTGTACAAATACCCTGACCAATTCACTGTTCAAAATGTCAGCAATATATGTATTTAAAAGCAAATGTGTTTTAACAAGGAATGACAGGTTTTTTTTCGTTGACACTTTTGTGACTCATTTGTCATCTTTGCCTGCAGTACCACTTCAGGGTGCAAAGAAGGTCGCTCAACGATCATCACGTTAAGGTGTGATCCCAACGCAAAAGGAAACGGCACCATAGAGTTCATACCGGAGTGTCGAGACGGAACCTGTGACGGTTGCAACTTCCTCATCTTGTGGACCACAGAGTCCGCCTGCCCATCGTGTGGGAAGAACGACTACACGGAAATACCGGGCGAATGCAAGGACGAAAAACAGAAGCTTCACTATGTCTGGAGAGAACACAAGTGAGTTGGGTGTTGTGTTGTTTCTAGGCTTCCTTACATGCCAAGATTCAAAACGTTTAATAACAAATACATACGGATTAAGACTACTGGGGCGATAAATTAATGCAAAGTGGGTTGGAAGTGGGTTTTGATAATCATCAAAACTGAAACTAACTAGTCATCCCACCCCATCCCCTCCCCCCCCCCCCACCTCTCTCTCCATAAAATAGTGAATTCTCCTTTTGTGGTTTTAAGTCCCTAAGTATTTAATTTGAGCCAACTTTGCTCGTTTTCATTGTGTGAGAACATTTTTGAACTGCAAAATAACTTGGGCAAAATAACATTTGGTGGTGGGGGGCAGAGGGTGAGCGGGGAGAAGGGTGAAGTTAGCAGGAATGTGCCTGCCATTGGCCTCTCTTAGTTTAGCGTATGTTTGGATTGCTGCCACCATTAACAAATATTGATTTCTTTCAGAATATGTGTTGGGGGATCTTCACTCCCAAAGAACAAAGAGCAAGCATGCGAGATGCCCAAATGGTACCGACAGATGCCGTGGTATGCCCAATGGTCAATCGCCGGTATGGTTACCATGGCGATCCTTATGGCTGTGCTGATCATGTTCTTCTGGAAGAGAAACAGGAAGTAAGTAACTTCAGGACGGATTCTCCAAGACATGGAAAATGTCAAGCATTTAAACCTGCCACAAGGTTACCGTTACACTTAATACATCTTATTCTAAACCCCGAATCCTTAAAAGGGAAACGGCGGACATGATATAGAGGTACACTTCATGATCTCATTATCAACTCAGGAGGAAAACCTTGGAGGGAAACAGTCCATAGGGGTGAAGAATAGAATTACAACATTTATACATCTTATTCACAATTCTAAAGCTCACCTAAGGTATCCCTACCTCCATAGGGTCACCTGTACTGTAAATAATAATAATAATAATAATAATGGACATTTATAATGCGCCGGTATCCGTCAAGAAAGACGCTCATGGCGCAGTGACACAAACAGTGCGACAGCAAAACAAAAAACAGTAAACAGAGTACAAGACAAAAATGCAAGCAAAATGGGCAACAGTGAACAATTAAACAGTTTTCATCAGATGAGTCTTGAGAGAGTGTTTGAAGATGCAAGAGATGGACTGTGTTTTACATTTACTGGAAGGCTGTTTCACAGAGAAGGGGCAGCAGCAGCAAAAGCTCTTTTGCTCCATGATCGATATGAGCGATTTTCACACAGAAGTAATTTATTGTGTGATCTCATGAAATTGCGATTTGCGTGATATGGTTGCAGAAGTTCTGACAAGTAGAATGGCGTAGTTCTAACAAAATAGCGATATGTAAAAATCAATATTCTAAAAATAATTCGGTCTGTGATCGGGAGCCAGTGTAATTCTCTCAGAATATGTGTGACATATTCCCTTGGCTTGGAACGGGTGACAATTCGTGCAGCAATGTTCTGTAGTCGTGCAAGACGGTTGATTTGTATTTCTGGTAGACCGTAAAGGAGAGAAGGTAGTTAACCAGACAAGGTTGGGGATGGGATGGTCAAATATATATATTCTTTAAGTCTCTCAACGTTGTCAAATGGATCCGATGAAATGTGAACTTCTTCGGGAAGAGCTGACAGAAAGTAAAAGATAAAAAAAATTATATAATAACAGATCTATAAAGGTTATCAAATAGCGACAGTTTGGTCATGTTTGGCCGACATAACAATGTAAAATTCAAAGTAACATTTGGTCATGCAACTTTCAAACATTCGATTACACATCATTGTTAACTTCCTGTTACTGACTAAAGCTATGCCAAAATGTCAACATTTGTCGAGCAGACGAACAGGGTCAGTCTTGTCAATGTTAAGCATGTTCAATGAAACTGGTGCTATGAACTAACAGTAGAGTACTTTGTCTAGTCATTATATACATCGAGGTGTCAATTTGAGCTGTGCATTTTGTTTTATGATGTCGATGTAATTTTAAGTCTAGACACAGCAGTAGTAGGAGTGGTCTCCCCTTTCTGACACTTTATTTTCTCCATGTTTTTGTCTTGTCCAACAGACTTGAATACAAATACGAGAAGTTGATTGCTTCAGCCAACGGGGAGCTCCCAGCGGCCGAGACCTGCGCCCTCTCGGAAGGAGAAGAGGAAGACGACGTAGTGTTTCAAGATAGGAAAGGAAAAGGGAACAAATTCTTCAATAAATTTATCTTCAAAAATGGATCGGGTGAAAAGGTATTTTTGTACTTCTGAATCTCTTAAATGTTTGGTGTCAAATTTTAAGCTACATGCATCGTTAATTTTCGCCTGCAGGGACTCATGTCATGTGACACACACCTGATTATCGGCACACTCGCTAGGAAATATATCCATAGGATATGTTCTTATTTGTGAAGGATATATGTGCCAGACAGTGTGGTTCACTGATCTATCCTTACAGTTAAGCCTCACTGTGAAAATATGGTGTGACAAACACCCAGTTGGGACAATTTGTTTTCTATACTGTAGTGTCATGTCCCGCTTCAGAGCACTCGTATTGTATACGAGCAGTATGAATAGCATGTTTCTATCAGATCAAGGTTAGGAACTGTTTGTACTGACAATACCAGTGCTTTGAGAGCATGATATTGGAGTACAGTTTAGAGAGGTACTATTAGCATTAGGAAATTGTCCCAACTGACTGTGAGAAACAATTTAACAATGAATATTCATGCATATGCTAATTGATTTCTAATTCCAGAGGAGAAGAGGATTACCTTATTTATGTTATATAAATACATTTGATATGATATTTTTCAATGTTAATTTTGCAAAAGTTACCTGACAAGACCGCCACTCTTTTTAGTACTAGATACATAAATATTGTAATGCTTGGATTGGCAAAAAAACAATTTTTCAAACTTTTTGGTGTTTGATGGAGCAAAAGATCCGATCACTATTTTTGTTCTGCGCCATCCAGGCCAAAATATCACTCTTTTGGATATCATCATAGAATGATACAGTATCTAAGCATATTAATGTGATTCAATGTTAACATTTTTTTCGGTTGGATTAACTGTAGTAGCCTACTGTAAATGTTATTGATAGTAATATTATATCGACCATTAACACGGAAGCACATCACTATATATTCATGTTGCTTCCACTTTTTTAATTGAAAGAAAATTTGATTTAGAAAGAAGATTGCCACTATTTCAAATTTAACTTTTAAGTTTCAGATTAATTAATCATATTAATTAATGAACAGATTAATTTCAGATTTAACTAAATTTACCAGACAGTTTTGGGGTGGGGAAATTATGGAATGACCTTGTATCAAAGACCTACCTCACATCGGCCACCAGAGGGTCTTGATCACCAAGTTTCTTTGTTTCAGATTTCATTTCTCTGGTGTATCTTCTGAACCATTTACTTCTACAAAGAGAGAGAAACCAGCAACCTCCAACCTTAGAGGAGTTGTTAATCAATGTTTCTTCCGCTCTTCTCACACTCATAATTTTGTTTTTGGTCATGTTTCTATGTTCTCGTTTCATGCCTTCAGGAGTTACTCAATGCGTCAGGCCATATGTCAATGCAGTAAGGGCTTAAACTCTTTATTTGCATGACAATACCGTCTTTGGGGGGTTCAGCAAGCTTCCGCTACGAAAGTTCTGCATGCATCAAAGGATACTCATTTTTCTCGCTTATTTATTAGACATCACAGAACTAAATAGAGTTCACCAAGGCTTTGGTTAAGAGGTGTTTGTGGACCGGTCAACCAATAGTTGGTCAGACCGTGGGGGTAAAAATTTTTTTAAAATGCCAACATTTAGGGTTTGAACCAACTTTAACCCCATTGAATTGGTCATGTAACAGGCAATGCCATTGGCAGTAATATCATGCACTTGTTTGCCATTTGGGTCACACCGCAATAATAATAATAACAACAATAACAATAACAATAACCTAGGCATGACCTAACACACTGTAGGTGCAAGCCTATGTAACAAACTCTAGCAGACAGACTAAATGACAATTTGAATATACCTTCTGAGACTAAAAAAATCATGAAGAGAATTCCAGCCACTAGCCACCCGATGCCCTCAAACACAACTAACTGAAATAATCTGTTTTTTTCTTCATATAATCAATTAAACACGTCACAGATGTGCAAATAATGCTTGTTTTTTTCTTGCATGATGTTTTTTTTTTGGGGGGGGGGGGTTGCACCAACTTATATGGTTTGGTTGTTAGTTGTTTTTAGTTTTTTGCATTAAGTGTGCTGATTAACATACATTTTAAGCCAATTACACATGTAATTTGTGAGGCATGTAAGTGTGAATGCTCTCGTCTCTCCATCCCCTTACTGTCTCCTATCCCTCCCTCCCCCTCCATCCCCCCCCCCCCAAACACACACATACAGTTTTTAGTTCTTCCTGGATCGCCTTGCTCTACAATTCCAACCTGATTATCTTTTTTAATGCCCTGCTTGTTTCTTTGTTTCTTGTTCATTTCATATTTGGGTTTGTCATGTTTTGGGTTTTGATGGGATATCTAAAATCAACCTCTTCAGCATATCATTGATGCTTTTAACTGCTATGTCAGCTAAGTTTAAATTCCTTTTTAGTCACCCACCTTCTTTCTGCTTCAGTTTGCTTCAATTCCATAGTATGATATGTCCTGGTTGACAAGGGCTCTTTTTAATTTAATTTTCTTCTAAATTCTTTCCCATCTTTATTATTAACTGACCTTTTCTAGAGTTCAATTTGGAAACTAGTATCTAAAATAACTGAACACTAAAATACCAGATCCTTCCTACCTCAAGAAAGTTTTACTTTAGAAATACCAAAACTTAGCTTTGCCCTATGACATAACACTTTCATAGCAAATGTACCTACCGATCATATACAAAATCTGGGTGGAAAGTTGTTGGCATCAACGGGAGAACTAACTAGCTGCTGAATTTACACCTTTGTGGTCAAAATGACATCACCTGTAGCATTGATATGGAACATTGCACTTTAATGTTGTACAGTATCTCATTATATTGTTCATACATGTAAAACCCTTCCAGAAAGTCCCCCCCCCCCCAATTATTTTTTCCACAATTTGCTCAACTAGCAGAACCTGTTATTTCAAATGAAGATCCCTACAGTTTTCATTTTGATGGAAAAGATGTTGAAAATTGAAACATCTGCAGTAGTGAAAGAAAATCCAACCTGAATTCATTCTTTCTTTCTTTCTTTTAAAGTTCATCTGTATTTCCCCCCTCTCCCTCTTCTCATAATGGAATGATCTAACTTGCTAGCGCCCTCTAAACCTACTATCTGCGTGTTCCACCTCTCCATTTGACTCCCAGACATTAAAGAAGGGTTAAATTACCCAAAGGGAAGAGACTCAGTAAAAACTCTGCTAGCTGGATTTATAGACCAGTAGTAAAAGTTTGATTTAGGTGACCATTTTCTTGTGTGTGTCTCTCTCTCTAGCATATTTTGTGTCAGTACACGATGATCTTCTTAAGCTCATCTCTTCTTGTTCTTACTTCATATTTTTTTCATTTATTTTCCTTTTAGGGAGGGCTTTTAACTGAAGAATCATTTACAACAGATTCTCCACTGAAGGAGCCAATGCCATTGACCAATATATGATGGAGGTGTGAAGATTGTAACCCATGGCAACCCATGGCTCTAGACAAGAAAAGGAGTGGCAGTACACTGAAAATAAGAAACTCACAGAATTCAACTCTTCAGGATAAATCTCCAAATCAGTATATAAACTTAATTTAATCAGTTTAGAAGGGAAAACATACATAAGGCAGAACATAATGTGTGGTGGTATGAAACCGCAGTGTCCTTGACGACAATGGGTCGTACACAGATGACGAGAAATCAAATGTAAAAAATCATTTTATGCATGTTTTAAATCAGTTCAGGGTTTTCTATATATGGGGGCTTGTTGAAGAATTGGGGAAATTTTTGAAGAAGTTGAAAAACCACAATTTTTTGGGGTTCAGGTGTGATACAATCTTTTTTGACTTGCTGTAGTGACAGGAATAAGACACATTGTGGACAATGTTCTGTCCTTTGATGTGTAGTAGTGAGGACGATCTGTTCCTGAGCACTCTTTTTATATTAGTAATTGACCTTGACTGGTGCGACTGAGACAAAAAGAGGACTATTGTCTGTCCATTGATGGACAATAATGAGACAAATTTGAAGCCATGGTACCGTAGCTTGGTTTGTACGATCAATGGAGACGTGAAGGGGACTCTTTTTATTCTGCGGGAGTTAGGAGTACATGTTCGGGCTTTGTCTTAGTTCCCTGTAGATAGTCCATGATTGGCTCAAGGGAAGGAGTGGAAGGGGGTAAGGGGATGGGGCTAAAGGGCCATGTTTTGATTTCTTTAGTTATATCATAGTGTTCTTCCTTTTGTTTTTCTTGTTTGATATGTTTTATTTGTCCCCTGTCGTGTATCCTTGCATCGCTTGGTCATCTCATTGATGAACAAATTATTTGGAATGTTTATTTTGCTGATTTGAATATGCTTTTAAAAGTCAAATGATCAATTGAGAATGATTTGCAAGCGTCTGCCTCTGTTGGTCTTCCCCTGTGCTCTTAGACCTGTCAAAAATTAACTTTGGCTTGATACATTTTAGACTTGAGTGCCAAATTACATCTAACTGTAGTGATTGGTATAGAAGTGGAAAATAATGCCAAAAACTCATTCTTCAACTTCTTTTTGGGTGACTCTAGATTTGTGTGAAAAGTTTTGGTTTTTGAGTGGAAATGTTTCTGCCTGTATGCTATGTTGGTTTGTTTTTGTTTGTTTTTAAGGTTTTATTACAAGTCAACAATTCATGATAATTCATCAGTACTGCCTAACTAACCATTTTAGTTGTGATCATCTATTGTAAATGATAATGGAATGTTTCTAACTTTTAATTCAATCATATTCTTTTTAATCAGTTTCATTTTAATTTATTAGAAGCAGCTTATTGACTTGATTTTGATGACCCAACAAAAAAAGGGAACAAAATTGATTCTGTTTAATACTAAAATTCCTGTAACAAAGTAACTCATTGACATGACTGGTCAATTTCATTGCAAACAGTGATGTAAAAATGTGGAAGTTTTGAAATTGTTCCAGCATGCTTTTAATTCACTGTGCTTAATATTTCTGTACGGACGAAATATTGAGAAAGGAATTTCGTTTAATTTAGTCTCTCGTTATCCTTCATTTGGTGGAAGAAATTTAGGCAGATGTATGATCAACAGTCATCTTGTATCAATTTGAGTACTATTTGGTATTAAAATTGAAAAGAATGGGAAGGCAATTTACTCCATTTAGTAAAAAGTCAGATGCTTATGAAAAATAAGGTAAATTTGGTTCAAATATGACTTATGCAATCACAAAAAACAAATGTAAATGCTTTGTTATACTTAGATGCTAAAACTAAGACACTAAATAGCTTGGCTATACTGCCTGCCTGTTGTGATGGGAAGAAGAATAGGGGGAGGGGGGAGGTATCAGGGATCTACAGCCCTAGGGTACAGTGTCAATGAGGGAGTTCCAAGAAAATATGAGACATGGAAATAATGTTGGCCTATTCTCATTTTATGAAAGAAAAGCTGAAGCCTTAAAAAATTGGGCCCGTGTAACATAGTTGTGTAACCCAGGCCAGAGCTAGCTCTCAACACCTCTGTGCATCACCTCACCATATATAACCAAAGTGGTATATGTATGGATTACATCATAGGTCACACTTTAGCACACACAAGCATGTTCAATATGGCACATATATCGACCGTGCACTATACTACACACAATCTCTGTACGGGCAATATCATTGTCATCTCTCAGTCGGTCCGAATGAAAGATCAATCGGGACGAAGGCCAGCGACCATAGTGGACACTGGACATTTGTTTTAGCGGTGAGATGGGTGTCGGGTTTATATTACATGTCGTCTGTGTGCCACGAATTGATGTATCGTCGACATTTGGCATTGTGTTATCTACCCTGGAGTTAAAGAATGGAAGCATTCGTTGTAACTGGATAAAACTCTCGAGCATATCCTTATCCTCCTCCTCTTTTAAGTGATAAAAGTGCCTTTGGTAACAGTGTAAATGATTTTTTTTTTTTTGGTCTTTGCTGCCTTGGATGTTCAATTAATTGTATATATATGTATATATAGTTATATGTTGGTTGATTTGGTTGAAAAACAAAAATTGCGATCTTAGAAATGTTGGTATCAATTTCACAAAATTACTTAATGATATGTTGTGGCGTGTTTTTCGGTTAGGCTCAGTGGCACTTATACCGTGCATGGGTCCGTGGACTGCTTCTGCAGTCGTCACTCACCGTATTTTGCGCACGATCGTATGATACCAGTAGTGGTTACAGGCGATGGCAGATATCGTCCCGGTACTCTAAAACCCCGAGTGATACCAAATGGTACCTGCGGCTTCTCACATTTAATATCAGCAGAGTTTGAAATAGTTCTGTTAATTTGTTGACACTTTTTTGAAAGCAAATGTGTTCATTAATGTCATAATAGGCTACACACTTGAATTGGTGACCCCCCTACTACCAACTACCACAGCATCCATTTCTTCCTCCTACCCCCCATCCCCCAACAACTGGAGAAACTCCAGGATGAACTGAATTGGGTCAGTGTGTGTGTGTGTGATTAATGGTAATGAGTACCTCCGTGTGTGCTGTTCGTTGTTGCTGAAATAATCAATAACGTGATGCTGTAATATTGGTTAATTTATGACAAGGTGCAATTCAAAAGAATGAGGAAAGCAAATTATTTACCCAAAAAAATTTTATTGGAAAATATTTTACAAACATTTAAAGCAATGTGAAGGAACTAGTGCAATGCTAAATTGTGAAAAGCAATTCATCGGAATCCATCACATATAGCAATAGACCGCCGCCCTTCAGAAACTGGGAATTTATTCTGTTGAGATTGTTAAAAATAACTCGGTTGTAACTTTAAGCCGTGTTGATTTATCTTATTTTACAAGTTCATTTAAGGTGGGTCCAGGATCGTTAACGTCATCACTTGCACATATCTTTGCTTTCATTTCTTTTCGTGCAATATGACAGAGCTTCTATCAGTAAATTTAATTCTGCGAGTGATACGTTAGGATTCGTGTTTGATCCGACGAGAACAATCGAAAGGTGTAAGTTGTAAACACCCAGATTTTGGGGTTTTTTTTATTGGGGGGGGGGGGCTGTTTTTGTTAATTGGAACTTGTAAGAACACATTCCTTCTTGAACAATAGATTGTTTTTCTATTGTTTCATTTCAGTACTTTTTTTTTTCGGAACAAGTAAACTTGATTGACTCCATTGTCCATTGGATATTTTGACTCCCGAAACTGGGTAGTTTAGTTTCCATAGTCGTAAGGAGTCACTTCATCTGTAAAGTCGAGTAAAGTCATAACTGGCAATTTTCCTGTCAGGAGTGACTCTATTATCTCTTCCAAAACACCGAAGCACTTGTTCGAGTCACAAAATGTAGTGACTGGAGTCATTACTTTGTCACGACGCTGGTAGTTTCACTGATAAAGCTGTTACAATCTTTTCGGATATCCAGTCATTAAAGCTGGATTATCAACTTATAGTGTTAACCAAATCACCCCTTACTCTTGTGCTGGTCAGAGTGAAACTGAGCAGTTTTTGATCTATTTTACAACATGATTGTACTTGAATAAAATATTTGTAGTGACAAAAATCCACCTTTTTTTCTGGAGACATAAAGATAATTGTAAAACTTATATTCTCAAAAAAAAACTATTTGTGAAATGAAATAAAGAAATTCAGACTTTTTTTTTTACTAATTATTTTTCAAAATAATAATTGAGTCAGTTTGATGTTGTGGTGATTTTATTTGCCAAGACTGTATTTATTTTGATAGAATGTCATGTCTAAATTTACAATTTTGTTTTTTTTAATCCAATTTTATAAGAGTCTAAGATATGTTACGATATAACACTTGTTTATAATATTTACATTCCCAGGATTAGTATCATCTTTGCCACAGTACCAATAGCAAATGAAAAACTTGTTTTTAGTTGCTTTCAACCCTTGTTTTTACAATGACAATAACCAAAATTATCTCATTACACATTGTTGCTGTCTTACAGGTTCACCATTTAAAGATCTAGGTGGACTGAGGGCAGGCTTTATGAATTCCAATCGATTGATTAATGGATACCTCAGCTCTATGGGATTGTTGTGCTTATACTGTATTCCTTCAGTGATTTCTGAACCTTTGAAAATAAGAAAAAAGCTGCTATTTGTGAGATGTCAACCACTGCAAGTATTCCAGGGACCAATGGTAGTAAATGTGTAATGATGGGAGGTAATCCCAGACCAACTCTAGTTAAAACAAATAGCTCTCTGTGTTCGATGCAAGCTTTGATGAGTTTTGCGGTCCGGGAAGAAAATGAACACAACAGACAACTGCCATGAAGCCCTCCTGAGTGAATGAAAATAGGTTAAAGTTAAAAAATAGGGAAATATTTCAATGACTTGGTTGGCTCTAAAAACCTGCCAGTTCCTGTTACTGGTCAAAGTTTATTAGATAAATCTGATTCCCTTCAAAAAGGTTTTTTTTCAAAAGGGGAAAATGGTCAGTTTTTAGTGATATTATTATTATTATTGTTATTATAAATATTAGCATGCTTTTGTATGAAAATGCCATTGTTGTTGTTATTCTCTTAATTCATTGGTGTTGTTGTTTTTTTTAAAAGGGTCCAAATCTAAACATTCTTTCTTCATTCAGGCTATGAAGAAATATTTCATAAGTTCTTTATGGTTGCAAGATGTTAGAAATGATCATTTTCCCTTCATTAGTTTTTTCTCTCTCTCTCTCTGTCTCTGTGATATCAGTGAAATTTGGTAATAATTGGGAAAATCTATTCTATTTAAATGAAAACTCAGTGAGAATAAAATGTATTAATATATGTCAACAATAATTCAGTGCTTTGTACTCAGTATTTATATGCTGTTTGTGTTTCTATCAGGTTGTGGGGATTCATTTATTCAATATTCAACCTTGGTATGTCTTTGTTTTTTCTTTTTTTTAATGATTATTCAGATGTATTTCCTTTGTTTTGGTAACATGAATCATTCTCTAGGAATAGCAAATAAAGCAATCGAGGGAACTAATGACTGAGAGTGTTTGTGTTCTTTGATTCTTTTGTTTTGTTTCCTTCTGTGTCATTTGTGTGTTTGTTTACTTATTTATTTATTTACCTTAAATTCGTTTTTTTTCCTTATCATTAATGTATTTGTATTTATAAGTCACGTCATCTGTTCCACAACGACGTAAATTAGCCAACTTTGTTCCCTTCCCCCCCCCCCCCAAAGAAAACGAAACCCTGGCTACGAGCCATTCCTCCGGTCAGTGGACTAGTCATTGGCTTCCTATAATCTTCCTTTCATAATCACACAAAGACAAACGTTTGACTTACACCACCCCTAAAATTTGATACTAGGGCCTATACTATTCGCGGCGAAATTTCTTTTTCTTTTTGATTTCGATGACAATCGTAACCTATGCATTCTCACGATGGCGTGTGTTTGTGTGTGAGTGCTTTTGTGACGCCCAGCTTGTAAACATGATATCTCAAGAAGGGAAGTTCAGGCTACTTTCATATTTAGTGTGTAGAAGTACCACATTAAGTACAAGAAGCCTATTGTTTTTGGTGGAGGTCAAAGGTCATTTGGGGTCACCAGGGGTCAAATTGTGAAAACCTTGTAAACACGATATCTCAGGAAGGAAAGGTCAGAACAATTTCATGTTTGATGTGTAGAAGTACCACATTAATTACAAGTAGCCTATTGTTTTTGGTGGAGGGCAAAGGTCATTTGGGGTCACCAGGGGTCAAATTGTGAAAACCTTGTAAACATGATATCTCAGGAAGGAAAGGTCAGAACAATTTCATGTTTGATGTGTAGAAGTACCACATTAATTACAAAATACTGGAACCTTGGGCCGACCTCTTATTTAGTGTGTAAAAGTACCCCATTGAGTTAAAGAAGCCTATTGTTTTTATGGAGGTCAGAGGTCATCAGATGTCAAATCTTGAAACCCTTGTAAACATGTACATCCTCACTATACATTACGTCAGATTCATGAAGAAAACTGTTCATGTTACATCATCGAAACCACAATACATTTTTGCATTCTGTTTTTTTTTCCAGTATCTTCCAGTATCTTCCAGTATGACATGATAACGCGATACCGTTTTAGTTCAGAGTCAATCAAAATCAATTATGTGTATGTGCTCCTATAAGCCGTCATTAGATGTGTGAACTATACATACGTATATAGATCAGCCTAAACGAATGTAACCATCAGTACCAGTAACGAAACCTGTTAAAGTAAGAATACAATTAATCACACGAGTTCATCCAATGTCCATAAACCATTCGAAAGAATATAGACACAAACTGACGGTTCCTATTGCTTTATACACGTTTATTCCGTGTTTCAGTTTTGTATTTCAATATTACATATCATTTGCATTCCGCAATTAATTGCAAAGTGGGTGCACACATATTTTGCTGTGTTTGCGCGTATGAGAGATGTTATATATATCACAATAAAAAGCGTTGACATTTTTACAGTCAGCAATTTTTTTTCAGACCTTACGAACAATGATTTCCCTACAAAACCACACATAGCCATAGCACTTCCACAGATGCCCAGTTTTGAGACCGTATATCTACATGTAGGCATATAATGCCATACGGCATCCTTTGGCACTATACTAGCAACTATACCTAAGTATACTATACTAACTATACTTAAGTATACTTAAGTAAGTTACTTTGTACATGAATAATTTATACCTAGCGTCAATGTTTCTATAAGGGTCACCCTCATCCTATACGACCCCTGTAGAGAACAAAAAGTCTATCACATCCTAAAATGTTAAAGGATTGACTTTAGTTCGAATTTAAGCCTTAATATGTTATACTCTAAGGACTCAAAAAGAAACATTTTGGTGCTAGTGATGTTTCAATAACTACTTCGGTTCTCAAAATATGCTAAACCTCTGGAATGCTTCTTTTACGATTTTAAGTGCTGATGATATCGACTACTCAGCTCAGGCTTAAACGGTTATCCATTATTTTAATAAACTCTAATCATCAAAACATGTTCTTTTATCTTCATGTAAACGACAACACCTGGATGACATCCAATGCTCTATTTGTCCTTGACCCTGTTTCTATGCATTGTCAAAATATTATTTCAGACCGTAAATATCCTTTTTTTTCTCTCTATTAAGCTTTGTGGAGCATCTGAGGAACTGACCCAATCGTCTGTGTATTAGACTTAGTAGTCCAGTCACTTTCGTTGATTAGCCTCGAATGTCTAAAGGCAGGCGCGTAGCCAATGGGAGGCGAAGGGGGCAGCCGCCCCCACCCCCCCCCCCCCTTGAGCATATTTTTTTGTATATTTTTTACGATATCGCTAGTAATTTCAAAAGAGAAAATGCTAAGATGCAACTTACAAGGCCTGGGAAGTGCCATTTCCAGCGATCTGGGAGGCATTTTCAGCCAAAATGTTCTTGTACGCTTCGCGCCAACCCATGGTGGCGCTACGCTTAGATAGTTTGCAATGCCGTATCTACGGCTCTGATAGTTTGCCTAGAGTTTCGCCCTCCCTTGGCAAATTCCTCTCTACGCGCCTTTCTAACTGGGTCATTTCTACAAAATCAACATGCATGATATTGAAATAAAAGCTGAACTGGTGGCAGAGTTTTTTTAACGGTCTGCAACGTATCAAAATTAATGTTGTGCCTAATACCATCCTTTAACATATACACAGACGGCGGACATAACCAAGGCTCCAGAGATATTCAAAACTGATTGAATTCCACACGTATTTTATTAATCCACAAGATAATCTTGATCGTAACATTGTTGATCAATCCCAGTTCTTGTCGACGGTTGATCTTGGCTTACGTCTAAAAGAGATGTTGAGCTGGCTTTACTGAACGAAATTTCCAGGTGAATTGTCAAGTCTTCTTTTGGAAATGAGCTTGGGAGGACGCACTAAAATATAACATATGGAAACTTGCTCCATAAACGGCCCGTTGTCGGAGAATTAAATGGTGTTGTATACACACAGGAAGCGTTACGGTTTCCACTCTCCGAAATTGCTGTGAGAGCACTGCACACTGTGGTGTGTTCAGATTAGCCGCGTAAAGGAGGACTTCACAAATTTCTTACGATACTTTTGATTTGCTGGTGAAAAGTACGAGCCTTAATATTGACCAATCAAGTCGAACTTTATATCACTAGAGAGAAGAGTCAACGAACTTTTCTTTGGCATAGGAAAGAAATTGGTTCCGCAATCACACTCCCAACAGGCACAATGTGAGCATTGAGATATAGGGACATTTTCAAGAGGTTCACTGCTTTCCGAAGTGTTTTTTCCTTTTTTCAGACTAAAAAGTACGGGGTTTAGTTCACACGCATAATAAATAACGATACATCATTGTAAAGAAGACACAATATTCTTCAAAATGACATACGAAAGAGATTTCTGAGTGCTATACTTAGAAAGTTATGAAAAGAGTTAGCGCGAAATGTGCTTATTTACTAGCGTTATTTGCAGCGTAACGGGGTGTTTAGTGCCGAGTTCCGCAAGGATTCCATATGCATAATACTTTCAGCTACTTTTGGACGGAAACTACACTTTCATCCATTGAGGTAAGCTAGGAGGCTACCGCCTACATTGTGTATAACATCGTACAAAATACCACCATTTGGGTAGTGAATCCTTCATCGAAAGGTCATATAAAGCTTTGAGCTTGCGCAGATTCACTTTGGCCTCGTCACGTGACCTAGTAGAATTCAAGAAGTTCATACAGTGACCACTACGTCGTTGGCATCAAAGAGCCAAGGGGCGTCGGTGAATTCTTCCACGGTTATGTAGTTATCCCCTGAAATGAAAGCAGACATTATTACAACAGATTCCAAAATTTCTATATAAATGAATTGTAAATTAATGCAGACCAAAGAAACATGGTAAGACAACGCATTTAGAATGACTCGATCAATTCACTCCCATGCATCAACAATCGTGAAATATTGTAATATAACAAGTTAACACCGTGAAATGTTCTTTCATATGGGTGGTCTACGTATAGAACTCTCAGTTTCCATCCTCAACTCTCGATTAGATATTGGAGGGTGTAAAATGGATATGAAATTTATTTATTTTGACTTTTAATGTAACGATATTTTATTTCACTATGGGTCTCATTGATACCCAATGTGATTTTGTATTTGCAAATTAGCTTACCATTTGCATCAGCCTCTGCGAAAGGCAGCCGGGCATTTTCCTTCTCTGTTGACGTCACTTCCGACAATTCAATCAAACTGATTTTGTGGTCCCTATTTAAATCGTAGACTGTAAAGATTTTGGGAATGTCGATACCATGGAACTCTTCGTGAGTTGCCTGTAAATAGTCCTCTGCTCTTATTTCATTGGTTGGGTCTATATCTTTGGCAGTGCAGAAATAGAGGGCGCTCAGCAGGGCAAGTATGAGAAGGCGGTGTCCCTTGCAATACTCCATGTTCAGAGATTACTTTCCGTTTCTGAGGAATGAGGAAACACGAATCGGTTTTGGTCAATACCTTTTTAAAAATTTTTACTGTGGAATTTCGAAGTATTGATACAAATATAT
>JAIPMN010012203.1:0-14809 GCA_020650975.1 Apostichopus californicus
ATTATTATTATTATTATTATTATTATTATTATTATTATCATATATTAAAGCTATATATGTGGTGCTGCATTTGCTGTATACAGTCTGCTCTCAACAAGCTCAGACTTTGAAGTGAATAAGCCTAAACCAGGTGAAAATAATATGATGCTTTTGTCCGATAATCTCGCACCAGAATGGATCAAATTAGGCATAAAACGTCAGTTTTTTAAAAATCGTAAAATTAAAACTCGGTACCATAACATTTGTGGACATTTTCTGCACTGGATTAAATGGCGAATAACTCAATAACTATAGCCGCCAAATAGTTGTAAGATACCAATTTCCTTGTTTGATTGAGGGATAGAATCGATAGAGGGGGGGGGGGGAGGGTCGGGGTGCCAGGTATCTTCATTAACTTCCCCGCTACAACCACTTGCCAAGCTAACAAGCATAATTTGAAGGGAAAAAAAGGAGATACAAGTAATACCTGAAAATGTTGCAGCTTCCGGACGACGGATCCCCGCAAAGGACACTTCTCCCCTAGTAGGCCCCTAGCTGTGCCCCTTCCAAGTAACAGTGTACCCCCAACCATGCAGACACACACCCCTTAAGCCTATGAAGTTGCCTAAAAACGCCTGAAAAAACGCCTGAAAACGGCTGAGTTTCACCGAAGTGACTATATATAGGCAATCTGTCATTCCTAAACCTTTCATAGTGAATTCTGACCAGATTTTATAATTAAGAGTTATACAGATGTTATACGACTGGCTTTGTTAAACTAGCCATGCACAGAATTGAAATCAAAATCAAGTTGATATGAACGTATATGATTATTCTACATAATAATAGCAAAATAAAACTCACCCAAAATTGAATCGATGAACAAAGTCTCAAAGTCCTGCCAGTGGCAATTATATTTTTCTTCAAAGATGAAAGCTAGAACTATATATAAGGTGCTGACCGTAGCTCGGATCTATAATGTCCCAGGATCTCAAAGGCTACGTGCTTTATATACATAAGGAATCTATGAAAAGTTGTTTCATGTGCAAACGTACTTTATAATTATTTTCATTTATCTGACGTCATTGTAGATCACGACTCACGTCATTTCCTGGAAATGTTTCTTACTAGTGAGCTATCGATCTTAAGCTTTCAATAAAGCGAAGGATAATTTTACCGGCTGCAAAGCCACGGTTTAAATATCCAAATATTTTGCTATTACCATCGTGTTTTTTTTTAATTATCATCGTTTTCCATATCATTTTTAATACCTGTTTTGCTTCTTTGGTTCACTTTATATTCACTTTCATGTAACGTGACAGTATGGCCCAAGCAAATCATTACAAACTTAATAGAACCGGTGGCAACGCCGGTGGGGTATGGGTGGCTGAGCGCCGAGCTATAGCCATTTTTTTTTTAAAGGTACGCCCTTCAAAAGCTGATAGTATTATCGGTACTTACCGACGCTAGCCCTGCCCGTGCGCGATTTTCATCCCCAGCGCAGTAAAGGCCATCATTTGCATACCTCGCTTCTCATTGGCTAGGTCTTGCACTTTTGATGCTCAATTTTCAAATTGGGAAGTTCTTGCTTACGATATGTACGCATGCGTGTATGTACATGTGTATATACAGGGAGTTGTTCCATAACAACTCCCTGGTATATACGTGCACGCAGAGTATCGTGATTCACATACAAGTACTACTGTATGAACTGTCCACTGTTTATGCATACGGACCCCAGCCAATGGGGGCGAGGTATGCAAATCTTTGCCTTTACCGCGCTGGGGCAAAAAATCGCTGCCCCTGCCTCCGGTTTCGTAAACCCTGTTGCCGCAATTGTTATCCTAACCTTTCTTATGCATGTTAAATCTTTCCTATACGTAAAGGAAACTGGTTCACTTTGATGAGTTTTGTTTGAACATAGTTCAATTTAAGGATCGCGGTAAGTTTTACGTCAGTATATACGTAGTCTGAACAGAATTTCAAAGAAAAGAGGTTGAGGTTTACCTGAATGATCGAATCAATGTCAACATGCAACATTAAGCACATTCATTATGTATGGAAACGTGTTTTGTTTCAAAATATTATCCGATACTAACGTGATCCAAGAACGGTGTAGCCTATTGGTTACGATTAACTTTACCAGTAGTCACGTTTTTATTCTAAATAAGTGAACCGCTATTTACTCACTAATTAATATTCATTAGTATAAAACCACTAAATACTTACTGATTAATATCCATTGATGGAATCACTATTTACCAACTAACTAATATTCATAAGTGGTGAAGTCAGATTTTATTTTTTAACTTTTGAAATTCTCCACATATTGCATCAATCTTATCATATCAGTGGTATGCACATGGCATAGAATTGAATGCATGTGTTTTGGGGGAATGGAGGGTGTGAGGGTGGGGGGGGGGAGGATTTCATTAAGTAGATGGTGTGGCCAAATGGGACCGTTACAGACCACTATCATGTTGGAGAGCCCTCAGGTAAAGGAAAATGAAAAAGTTGAACGTCAAATGGTGAATTCTGGGATTAAACTCAAATTATAATAACGTGTAAAGATAGTTGTGTTAATTAATACCCTTGATTGCATGTTGATGTGCCGTGTATAAGGTTTAAAAGGGGGGAGGGGGGGGGGAGATGTACCTTGCTCTCGAAGGAGTGGTCTAATCAAGACAATGAATATTTCCCGGACAGAACCGCCATTGCGCACGACACTTTGGTATGTATTGGCTTCCTTATATAAATGCCCATAACAACTTCAATGAATTATTTAATATATTTAAGAGGGCGGCGGAGTTGTGGGCGGGGGGGGGGGGGAGGTTGACATATCCCCCTCAGTTTAATAACCCTCAAAATTCCCCTTTTCATGATTAGAAGTAACCCCAGTTTGATAATGAACGTTACCCGTTTCCATTTCTGTACTTGCAATAGTGCTGTTTTTTTTTATTTGACAAACATGACCTTTTATTGAGAAATTAAGAAAACTGTTAAAAGAATGTGCTCTTTTGAACACATAAGAAGAATTGCGGTTAAAGAATAAAGTTTTTAAACAAACATTTTTTTTGGGGGGTACAGAATGCAACAGAGGGCCCGAGCCATTTTGAGGTGATTTTGCGGTGTTTGTGGAACTCATTCAACTTCCCGACATGGACGTTAAATGGATGTATGCCGAGAGATTGGCTTCGGTCAGCTTGCGAGTCTATAAGCCTCCATGGCTTCTTTCGCGAGTTCCTGCTTGCGGGAAGATCACATATACATACATACAAACATTCACCCGATCGTTACAGAACAACCGGATATTAATTATGGCCCTGCTTCGTCGGTTCAAAAACGATGGCGCTCTTTGCTTATATACCAAATCGTCGAACGCTTATTAACTTAACGCCCTCTTTAGCCAACCGTTCGGTGATAACAAACACGGTATCAGGTCCGCATTAAGAGAGTTGGGTGAACCCACCCCTCTCGCTTTTCAACCCTCCACTCTCTCACTCAAACAGAAAAACATTTAAGTATTTATTTAGTCCAACTTTGCATGTATATGACCTTAGTATGGTACTAATTTATAGCCTAAATATGCCTTAACATGTAACATTTCACATCTACTTTCCCCCTACACTGGGTCAGCTATAACGACCTCAATCGCCATAGCCATCCAGCTTACGTGCCTACAAATATATGTGACAAAACATATTTAATTTTCTTTCTATACAATACACTTCAAATTTATAAGATAGTACAATGTTACCAGCCACCTTCAACCTTATCGCAGCTGTGAGGTTTTGGTCAGGGATTTCAATGCTAGCTCCAGCTTAGGGTAGTTAATTAAGGGTTAAATATTCATATTTCGCAAGGAGTAACGCATAAGTATTTCTCTATTTGTCCCCTGTCAATATCCTGCAGCTATTACGACACTTCCGGGGAGGGGTAACGTGTAGCCCCGCGTACTTTTTTTTATACGTAATCCTCTTCCCCAGCTGGTTGATGTTTAAGGTAGCATACGCCATTGAAAGCCCAATCGACTTACACACACACTAAATCACTGGGTAGCTGACAAGTTGGCCGTTCATGGCACCATCAATTTTCCGTATCTTGACCATTTTCGTCAAACAATTTTCGCATGCTGCTCCTGGGAGGCCTAAAGGGGTCTAAAATTGCCTCAATTGTCCCAATATTTGCACCACGTGTACTTCCATTCATGCTCTTCAACATGCAAGACACAGCAACTGCCACTGCTTTTGTGGAACTTTTCCTGAGACAGGAGAACTTTCGGGCAGACTGATATAGACTCTAATATAAGGAGTATACCACCATATGCCGATTTCACTTCTCAGATCAGCTCAGACAAGACAGCGAGGGGCACCACATGATTACTAAGCCTGCATTGTTTGTTGCAAAGTTCACACCTTTCAGTCACACTTGGCACCTAAAGCATCAGGACAATGACAGGTATGTAATTTCCCCCGAAAATTCCTTTGACAACGACCCAGGCAACCCAGGCAGGCCTGTCGTTGGTCCTGAACCACAGACTCTCGCAACGTATACTGGATATCGTGTAGATCTAGGCTAGACTAGACCGTAGGCTATGTATGTATGCTCTAACACCTATACTATTGCATGCCTCAGTCTATTCCTGTATCTGTCCAACATGCGGCGAATACGTTGGCCTGTTGTACTTGTAGCTGGGTGGACTCATAATTGACGCACTAACTTAAGGATTTGATTAACGATGTCTATCAGCGAAAATCGAAATCACTCAACTGTATTCGTTTTTCATATGTGTCGTTCCTTAGAAATGTAATGATCTCATAATATTTATTGTTCTGTGCCTACGCAACCTACAATTGAGCAGAATTTGACCCCAAAATGTCTGCCGTGTCAAGTTCTTTCATACCCCTACATTGACACATTCATCAATAAGCTAACTGTAGTGTAGGACTCAGTATATCCATTTGGTTGCTGTTTGCTATGCTCTGAGCCTCTATGTTCAGTCCGGTCAGGTCCCAGAGAGTAGTATCATATTGAGATAATTTTGGTTATTTTTATGTAGTAAGATTTCCAAATGCCAAAAATATGTGCAAAACTGGTGGGAGGGTGTTACATGCTTAAAAAAAACCACAATTTGATCAGCATGTACCTGAAATGGATTAAAACTCATCAAATATTTAACTCTGCTTGGCTGCTAAAGTTTAGGCTGCCTGCTGTATCGTTGCTAGTAATATATGAAGGTGCTTCAATTACGAAGGTGCGTCAATTATGAAGCCTTTACTATACTATTACTAGTAGTAGTAGGCAAACTCGTACAGACGAGGCCTACTACTAATTACTATGTTGTGTACACTGCCCTGCCCCAATTACAATAAGACTAACATTAGGCCCTAGTATTATCTGTAGCAGGAGTGTTAGCTCAAGGAGTGTTAGCTTAGTGGTTAATGCCGGTGCCTTCCAGTCATAAGGTCCCCGGTTCGAGTCACTCCAAGATTAATGTATGTCGTCCAGTTACAGAGTTAAAATAAAATAAACTGTTAGCAAACTGCTTACCCACTAGAGAGCCTGTGTAGGAGAATGTGTAAAAGTAAGTTGGCCTGACGCTTCGATCCTAGCAGGATCTTCTTCAGTTACAGAGTTGTTGACAATTGACATTTCATAATCATGGACGTTAAATATGAATCTAAGAGACTGACTTCGGTCAGCTTGCGGCTTTGATAAGCCAATGAGGCTTCTTCCCGAGGTCCTGCTTGCAGGAGGATCTAAAAATACATCTGTAGCAGGCCATTTTAAGTCTAAATCTTACTTAACACTAGTTAGTGAGGGTAGGCCTACATGGTTACTTCGTAGTTGACTGTGATAACTTAACATACTGTATATATATGTTGGCGTTGATAGCTTGTTGCGGTAACATTGTTCAGTGGCATATATGATTTATATAGTGCATTAACTTCATCAAGGATCTGTTAACATCTCCATCAATATCTAGCTGCTGCCGGCCATGTGGAAGCCCTGGTTTTCATAGCTTACGGATTTAGGGGATGGAAATAATGAGCTTTGTAGAATGTATTGCGTTTGTGTATATTCACTAGGAGGGTGTAACATGATACTTCCACATGTACAGGTGTCTGTTACACTGGTAGAATACAGGGGCCAAGGGAACCCCAGGAATGTCTTTTCTTTTGAGACTCATGTGAAAATTTAGAAATCTTATCATAAAATTTGGATTTACCAGTTTTGACTTAAAAAGCTGAAATGTTGACACATATTAGACCACCTTGTGCCTAGTTTGTATATGAAATTGAAATTTGATTATTGATTGCTTTCAACCCTTTTATCACAACATGTACTTCTACAGTAAGTATATATTACAAATTATGCTTTATGGCAACATGGTTTCTACCTGCTTCTGCTACCAGTCATTTGGGAAATTCAATTGACAAATTATCACTGGGGACTACATGGAATTATTTACAAAGTGACTTAATGTTCGTAGCCTAATACTATTTCAGATATAAATATTGAGTCCTAAGTTTTGCCTTGTGTTGGTGCCTGAACATGTAAGGTTACATCACATGATGTTACATAGATAGTGTCATTAACAGTCTGCAGTATACCACCTACATTTAGGTGACCATATACTTTAGATTGGAATCTGGAACAAAATGGTGGCAGCCTGTGGAAGGGGTCTAAGGGGAGGGGTTTCTCCTTCCTCTTAGTGCTAGTTTAATAGAGCAAGGACATGACATGTAATCAAGAGTAGGTCAGCACAGGAGTAACACTGTCTGGAGGCTTAAACATTATTCCGCGTATATAGTAGGATATAGGCCTAAGTTTAATGATCTCAATGTTTAAATTTTGGTTCGTTTAAACATTTAAATGTGACCTTTTGCCCTCGACTTCAGTAGGGTCAACAATCTAATTTTACCCTGATTGAAAGTAGAAAATGCACAAAAGAAAAGTATTTTCACTGCTACATATCATGCGGTAGTTTTTCCCCTCATTTTAAGCTATATAATTATTTCCCACCTTAACACATGGTGCATAGCCCCCCCCCCCCACATCACTTTTATGCAGCAAGGCGTGAAGTCGATGCGTGAAGTGCAGTTGTTTACACACGAACGATGCACCCAAAAAACAAATTGACTGAAGCATTTGGTCAAAGTTACCGCGCAAAAGTTTGCAACGAAGAAACTACTGCAGTATGAATGAACATTTTACATTAGCAATTCTCAATGCGGAGAGAAAAAACATTTGCCTACTCTGAGATGAAAAATCCTTTTCAGAGAGATGTTAGCATTCCCACAAAATTCATAGATTGTCTCGACATAACAATTTCTGATCAAAACAATGATTCAAATATGACGTGATAGTCTCAGAAACAATTCAAGTGCATCTTCTTACCATGAACGTTTGTTGTCGAAACATACGTAATGTATGTGACAACAAGGCCTAATGATATTTGAGTGCACACATATGATAGCCTATACAAGAAACTTCGTCCTCACAGGGGAAGGTAACGTTGCAGGAAGTTTTTCTTTAATAAACAACATACTTTGTGTTCTTTGAGCACTACAGATGCAAGAATGTTTTCGAGGTAATGAGTACGGACTAAATTAGCCAATCAAATCGTGTGAATTTTGGAAAAGAATCATTGTCTATTGTTAGCTATCTGTTATATGGAGGGGACATTGTTAACCCTGTACCTTGCGGTTGATTGTTATGATATATTCATTTTCAAACAAATTCAATGATCTGTATAGGATTGGAAGAAATTTTGGTCCTTTTCAGAAGAAATTGTGTTTTTCTTGGGCAAGTGTTGATCATTTCGGTACTCAAATGTTTCAATGATTAGAAGATTAATTCTAAACGTTTAAAGCGAGTTTCATTCGTTTTAACGTATTACACGTTTAATTGGCACAGCCCTACCCTACATTATGATAGTTGTGGTTTAGATCTCTCTGGTCGTCTGTGGGAGGTATTTGTGTACATCTATGGTGTTTTAATATGACATGTAATTAAATATAATGGGCAGGAAGGTCGATTTTGCAACATTTTTAAGTCGGTTGTGAATAAACATGTTGTTAAATCTGGGACATTGTTGGGAAACTTGTTAATCTGGGACCTGGAAACATGGATTCGGGGACTGTCCCCGAAAATGGGGTACGTCTGGTCACCTTAACTTACATGATCCCAGACCTAACTGCTCTCAAGCATATAGTTATAAATATCATTATATACTAAATATAGTGAAGAGACAAATATACACTGATACACTATAAGCATCGAATTATGAATGTTGAGATTCTGCAGAAATGCGGCTCTAGTTGTCCAATTTGCAGAGGATCCAGCTGAATGATTTATCTTTAGTTCAAAAAGAGTGGGTAGGGGAGGGAGGGGGACAGATTGAACACACTTCTGCCCCTCCCCTCACCTGTTCATGACAGTATGCCTGGTGTTACTCAACCACTTTGTCACCAGCCCTATTGTTCTTCTATAATTTTATTTTTATTTTTATTTTCATTTTTATTTTCATTTTCATTTTTTCATTTTTTCATTTTTTCATTTTATTTTTATTTTCATTCTCAAACCAGTCGCTCACCAAACCTTCAAGTTCAGTGTAAATTTCTTTAAAAAAAAAAAAAAGAAAAAGCAAAGAAGTATTATATATACTGTATATAAAATAATATATTAAACATCCGGCTGCAAATACTACTTTTAAAAAAATCAGTTTCCAAATAGGTTAAAACCAGTTTTATATTAAAAGCCGACCTGTTTCACTTTTAAAGCAGCATTTTGCGTTTGGTCGCCGTTTTCTACTTTTATGACAAGTCCATCGAGTTTTTTTACATATATATCAATCACAAAACAGCAAACTAAGATAATAGCTAAGTTTTTCCCTGCCAACAACGTTAATTGGCGAGTAATTAAGGATATTTGCAGATAATGAGAAAAGTGTCCACGACAAATTCCACACTTAAAATTAACCATACAGTTTCCCCAAACCCACTAGTTTGATTCAACCAGGTTTAGTTATGAGCCATTGCTAAAAATAGATTCAAGACTTTGCGTTGGTACAACCAGGGAGTTGTTATGGAACTCCCTGGTACAACTGCCATATATAGACTGTACACAAATCAAGCATGGTGTTATATTACGTATTGGTCAATGACGTTCGTAGCTTTTAAATATTCATATTATGGGCGAGGTTTATTGGGATGCCAACGGAAAATATCTTGGAGAAAAACAAAGTTGAAAGTTGCAAATTTTGCGACTTTTATGCCGCCATTTTAAGTAAGACTTTAAATAGATAAGCTGGTTTTGTATGTCGTTATGGCATAGTGGAGTCAGTGAGGTTGAGAAAAATCATAGAAAAGGACGCAAAATGCTGCTTTAACAGACAAAAACATGGTTGACTGATCAGAGAATGAGACCTATACATTCTAAAGGGCAGGATTGGAATGCACAGGGGCTTTTAGTATCTGATTTTATTATCTAAACAGGGAGTTGTTTACAGTGTTTTTCTCTCTTCCCTGAAGTTCCCTCTAGGCTCTAATTCATTCCCCTGACATAGCTTTGTCTTTGTGGGGGATGGGAAAATGTATTTGTCTATGTCAAGGTGGTCAGCTTCTTTGTGAGAAGTCAAACATTTTTATGACTGTAGTTTCACATTTAATGTCCTTTCTCAACTGTTGGGTCAGTTAGCTTTTGCAACATCCTTGTTCTTTACAATGGCTTAGTCTTATAGTCAGTATTTCAGGGTTTTTCATTTTATAATTCAAGCCGGGTCACTTCCAAGTTCCAGGGTCTATTTTATGGTATTTGTTGTTTTGAGGAATGACTTATGGCCGAATGATAACTCTTTACTTTTTATGGTCAAAGAAAAAGAGAAAGGGGAACATCATGGTGCAAAAGAGATATATAGGAAAATAGCATGGTGCCAAAAAAGGGAAAAGAGAATAGCATGGTGCCAAAAAAGGGAAAAGAGAACAGTTTGGTTTAAAGGTCATTTATGAATACTCTGTATTCTTGACAGTTTGCAAAGTCAGCAAATTAACCAGTTTATAATCATTCTAACTGGAAAATAGACCCCTTGTAACACCACCACACATCTGTTTCATCATTAATGGATGTTCATACAAAGAACAACAGGGCTCTGTTTTGATACCTTGCTTGAGGGGAAATCAGTCTTTGGATGGTGTTGGTAGAAGTCAAGTTAAGCTGCTAGAAACTGGTATAAGTTGAAGGAAATTGGTAAATGTCAATTTAAATCAGTATGTGTCAATTACCCACGGTTTGAGACTGATGGCCTGCCATATAGGCTATCATAATATGTGTGGTTAGGTGTCGTTGACTCATATACAGTATGAAAAGAAGCACTCATATCAGGAAGTTGTAGTTGAATTTGTTTCTAAGAGCATCACAACTATTTGAATCATTCTTTTAATCACAAATGTGTTATGAGTTTAGACAATTTATGAATTTGGTGGGAATTAGCTAACATCTCTGAAACTGAAAAGGATTTTTCATCTCACAGTAGGCCTATGTTTGTCTCTCCACATGGAGAGTTGCTAAAGTAAAATCTGCATTCATACCACAGTAATTTCTTTATCTCAAACTTCAATAAATGACCAGTGCTTCAGTGTAATTAAACTATATATACTTCATACTTTGTTAAAAGTAGCCATTGTTAACAAATTGTTTTCCATTTCAAGCTGTAAGAGAGATGTGTAGGTTTGGTAAATAGAACAGCAATATGTACACTGTAGGAGAGATGTGTAGGTTTGGTGACTAGAACACCGATATGTACACTGTAGGAGAGATGTGTAGGTTTGGTGAATAGAACAGCAATATGTACACTGTAGGAGAGATGTGTAGGTTTGGTGATTAGAACACCGATATATGTGCACTGTAGGAGAGATGTGTAGGTTTGGTGAATAGAACAGCAATATGTACACTGTAGGAGAGATGTGTAGGTTTGGTGAATAGAACAGCAATATGTACACTGTAGGAGAGATGTTTAGGTTTGGTGAATAGAACAGCAATATGTACACTGTAGGAGAGATGTGTAGGTTTGGTGAATAGAACAGCAATATATACACTGTAGGAGAGATGTGTAGGTTTTGTGAATAGAACAGCAATATGTATACTGTAGGAGAGATGTGCAGGTTTGGTGAATAGAACAGCAATATGAACACTGTAAGAGAGATGTGTAGGTTTGGTGGATAGAACAGCAATACGTACACTGTAGGAGAGATGTGTAGGTTTAGTGAATAACACCAAATGTACACTGTAAGAGAGATGTGTAGGTTTGGTGAATAGAACAGCAATATGTACACTGTAAGAGAGATGTGTAGGTTTGGTGAATAGAACAGCAACATGTCCACCTTAGGAGACGTGTGTAGGTTTGGTAAATTATAGAACACCGATATGTACACCGTAGGAGAGATATGTAGGTTGGTGAATAGAACACCAAATGTACACTGTAGGAGAGATGTGTAGGTTTGTTGAATGGAACACCAGCTACGGTTTAGATTACTAAAACTCTCCCTGATGGATCACAGTCCTAGGCCTAAACTATGTTTGCTTTACTTTAGTTTTCTTTCCAGAGTGGTGGAGGGTGATCCCCATACAAATATCATTTTACCTCTTTGGCTATACTTGAGTTACATTACAATCTGAATTTGAAAATAAACAACTATAATAGAGCCGTCCTTTTGAATTCCTCGAAAGCAGACTTTGATCGTTCTAAACCATATTTTGGCATCCCAGACAGACCATTAAAAACTTAATTACTCTGCACAGTAACTATGTATGCTTACGAATTGGTCAAACAAGCTGCCACAACTCTAACTTTTGTGGAGAACACTGTCATCCGTTGAGAGTACAGTTCCTTCACCACATACTCAAAATATGTTTACCTGGAAGCAATTGTATGTGGATCATTTCCACAGCTGCTAATGGGTGCTTAGTTGTTCAGTGCTTGCTATTACAAACGTCATACAAATATCTGATCAACTCATTTTTCCCAGAAGTACAAGAGTGATATACAGTTTCCTGTTTGCATCTTTTTTCCTTCAATAGAACCCCCTCCCTCCCCCTTGCCGCCCACCACCTTAGGTTATGGTACCATAAAGGTTCCTGAAACTTGAGGGCACTAGTACTGTTCCTCGTTTGCCATGAAGGTATTTATTATTTTCTCAAATTTAAAAGTGCATTTGTAAGCTAAATCTGCCAAACAAGAGCTGCCAACTCCGATAACAATCAAATCATCATATCTTTTAGGGAGTAACAACCTGCAAGAGTACAGTACTGAATGGGACCAGTTTTTACGCATGAATTCATTAGTTTAGGGAATAGTATTATTCTGCAAGATTTTAAATTATGATCGTTGATGTGGCTCTATTTAGCCCTTTGACTGTCTTAAATGTCTTCTTTACAATCAAATAGTTTGTGCCTTCAACAAGTTATTTCTAACATTTTTTCCCCCTCGTTCTCAAGTATGAATGTCTTACATTCTGGTTCAACACTATGCTGTTTGTCTCTTTGTAGATAATTTATACTCAGAGCCTTCCATCCAGGTACCTACTTTGTCACACCTACTATGCTGTTTGTCTCTTTGTAGATAATTTATACTCAGAGCCTTCCATCCAGGTATCTACTTTGTCACACCTACTATGCTGTTTGTCTCTTTGTAGATAATTTATACTCAGAGCCTTCCATCCAGGTACCTACTTTGTCACACCTGGAAGAAATAGCACAGAGATGGGGACTGAGACTCAAAGGAACAGAGGATCTGAAGGAATATCAGAAATTTATGAAGTCCATCTGTGATGGCTTATCTGAAGTCGATAGGTTGCCTGAACCAACATTACCTGTCAAATACCCGAGGACACCAGGGTACAGACCAGCAGCCGAGGAAAATAAACTGAATGGATGGTTAGTATAGTGGCCACCTAATGACTACGGAGGGGGAGGGGGGGTGATTGATGCAGGGTATAGTCCAATTCGGTTCATATCTGATCTGGTCAGATCACATATGAACACCAAGTGGACATCAAGTTGCAGTTCCTACAAACTTAAATCATGCGTTACTGAGCTTGAATCACAAGGCCATTAAAGAAGCAAAACCACACATATATTTCTAGGGGAACTTTATTCCCACCCTCCTGGTAGACAATATTACAAAACAATACTAGTGTACGGTACATTTAGAGTATGACGTACTTGTTTGCTAAACTTCTTCAACATTTGTTGTTTTTTAGTTGCAAAATATTAATAGCATCATTTTGCATCCAAGCACCCTCCAGTACATTACAATTAGACCACTCCCATGGACAACTCTAAGCTGCCCTTCCCCCACAAGAAAAGAGGTGGTTGGAGCACCCATGGACAACTCTAAGCTGCCCCCTTCCCCCACAAGAATAAGAAGCACCCCTGGACAACTCTAAGCTGCCCTTCCCCTACAAGAATAAAGGTTGTTGAAGCACCTCCAGACAGTTAAACAAATGTACAGAAGTAAACGTCTCTGTTCCTTCTTGGAGCATAAAATTAGTTGATGCTTTTTGTGAAGTTTAGGGGATATGGAGTTCTCCAGCACTATAATCAATTTGAGATTTGCAATGAATAGAAAGACCAGGATAGCTAACACGAGAAGTAACAGGAATCTCTCTTTAAATTTATCACTAGGATTTCAATCAGGTTTGTGTATATTGTAATTATGTGTATATTGTATATATGTGTATATTGTGTATATTGTGTATGTGTATATTGTACATATGCAGCTATTACAGTCTGGATACATCCATACTCTGCTCGCATATATTTTACATACCCATCCCTCCTCCCTTCCCCCTCCTGTCCCCTCCCCCTCCCCCTTCCCCTCCATCTTGCTCTTTCCTCTCCTGCCTTATTTACAGAATGATACAAAGCTTGAGTGGAGTATTTCTTTGATTCGGTTCCGTTTATTCTGTTCATTATCATATCTCAAACCAATTATTTCATTATAAGCTATGAAGAATGATTAGAAAAAGAAGCATTTTTACTCATGCATGTTGAGGCAAAATGGTCTGAATGACCAAATTTTAGACTTGATATGTAATCCTCTACTTCAGATCCCCTCTAGAAATTTAGTTTAAATTATTGGTAGAAGAACATCTAGTAGCTAAATTTATACTCATTGGGTTTGGTCAAAATTTTCTGGAAACTGACAAATTGAACTATGCATGATTATCAATTATAAATATATACAGAGAATACCTTTACCACTATTTGTGTTACTGTACCATGCAACAGGTATTGGAAGACAGACATTGAGGGCGCCAAGACTGGTAAGCTGGCCGGGAAGACTGTCGCCATCAAGGACAACATTGCAGTCGCTGGGGTCCCGATGATGAATGGTTGTACCGTCATGGAGGGCTACATCCCAGAGTTTGATGCTACCGTGGTAACGCGGGTCTTAGATGCAGGTAGGAAGCTTTGGTGATTTGGTTATATTAATTATAGCAGGAGGGAGAATGGAACTTTGTCATTGATCAAACCGTAGACCTGGGTGTTTTATTACGAGATGGGGACTCTCCGTAGCTTTGAGTTGAGATTACTTATGACAGATCTTACCCTGGAGGCTGATTCAGAGTTAAGGCTCTCAAGCCTAGATAGTTTATAACCTCGGCCACTCCAGATAACCCAGATAACTCCAGATAACCTAGATTACTCCAGATAACCCAGACAACTCAGATAACTCCAGTTATCCAGATAAAGCAGATAACCCAGATAACTCCAAATAACCCACAGAAAGTTCCACTTCATTTTTTGATGATTTCTTCTCTCAAAT
>JAIPMN010012210.1:0-12018 GCA_020650975.1 Apostichopus californicus
TGTATGTATATATATCTGATAATGATTTGTCTCTTCTCATATTTCAGCTTCTAGGGAATTGTTAGACATACAGTTTCATACAATAAATTGGACAATTTGATTACGAAAGTAGACAAGGCAGTATTCATAAGTATTACCCGAACTACAAAACTTCACTTGGAACAACAATGTGACTGCAGCTTGTTGCCAATCAACCTTTAGCTGTTTTTACCTTAGCGAGGAAATGGCAAAGACAATGGCTATGATAATGACAATGATAATATATTTATATAGCACTTTACATCAAAGAATATCTCACATCACTTTACATGGGACTAGAAACGTCATAAGAAGTAAAAATCATACATACAGAGTAATAAAAAGAACAAAGTAATCAAAACAAAATCAGAAATCGATCAATCGATCAATCGAGTCAATCAATAAATCCCTCAATCAATAATTAAAAAGGAAAAGTTACAGCTATAGGACTGTTCAACGATTTCTTACCTGCTAACTGGTTCATCGCCACGGGTAATGAGAAGATTAATCCGTTTGTCAGTCCACCCATTCCGTTCATATCTTCCATCTCATTGAATAAAACACCACAAGCCTTTGCGCTGCCGTAGACGAAGAATGTAACTGTAAAGACCAAACCAGATGAGACCAATATCTGCAGACATTTCCGAATACCTTCCATCTTCTTAAATTCGAATAGTTTCTCTTCAAAAATATCACAGAAAGTTACTTAAACTGCCCCTTACTTTTCGCATTGATATCTTACAAGTGGTTTGATATATTCCCGTCTTCAAAGTCTCAAACGGCAGACATAATATGGCCAATCGAAAGAGCAGGCTTGGTTTGCTGTACGTAGCGTGTAAACCTTCACTAAATACATGTCAACGTATCACGTACCTCAGAATATTTTACATTTGTCCATGGCATTATTTACTAGAGCCAAGTTGTAACAAAAAGCCCTGCCCTCTTCCTTCCCTAGCAAACTCACATATACTTTAGGCATGGAGTTGTCATTCCATAACAACTCCCTGCTATAAGGTAATGATTGGTTAACATAGAAATTACATCACGGACAAGGTGTGTCAATGGTAAAGGTTGTTCAGGCATTATTACTAATTTACTTGTTACTTGTAAACAGCACATCGTATACCGGTATCATCTATCAGATATAACCTACGGTCATATGGCATGGCGCTACCGAGATTGTAATCAACGATACTGTTCACGAAGCATGAGCTGGCCATCGTTATTAACCTGTGCAATATTAAAAGTGAAATACTGCCAATATCTAGTGAAAACCGCCTGGTACAGTCACGCGAAGTATTTACATTGTAGTATATGAACGACCTATGTTTTTCTTCAAAATAATTTGTTTTGCACTCGTATTGTGCGATCATTAATATTCATGAAACTATGCTTAAGTTGTAAAGCATAAAGCTTTAATTAAGGGTATTGACTACTGAAGTAAGCATATATGCTTGTTTCTAATAATCAAGATGACTTTCTCGTGCTATGCACATGGCATATATGTATATTTCTTCAGCTTATTATCAGGCAAACTACACAACAGTAAGACATAGGCCTAACAAATGATTCAACACAAACGGAGCCTAATGTTATACCCGGTTCTGGTTATCACCGTGTGTTTTACCAGAAATTTCGTATTGTACGAATGTTACAGACAGCAGAATGCAAGAAAAGAAAGTTGCAGGCAAATTAAGGTAACTAGGCCTAGGCATATATATTAAATCAGGTTTTTTTATACGACCCCTAGCCTAGGCTAGAGCAGAGGCTAAACCTAGGGTATGGCACTTAAACTAAAAGCCTAGCTTAGGCCTAACTAGCCTGCAGTGGCTAAGTGTTAGTACGACAGACCAGTAGAGTAACTCCAAACTACCCCACCACCGGACTGACAAGTTCTTTCAGAGAACAGAGGGCAGGGTCGCAGATAGGCGATCCCAGATTTTCCATTTTTAATAATATATTGAACTATAGGCCGAGGACTAATTGTTTTTAAGCTGACTGTATATTTCCAGTGAAGGGCAGAGTCGCAGCTAGTGAAGCAGTGCTCTTTTATCTTGCTGGGAAACAATTGGGGTGGTTAAGACTTAGCCGATAATTAGTCATGATGGGAAAATGCCGAGTTTTTCGACTGTAGTTTTAGTGGAGGGCAGAATCGCAGTGAAGTGATGTTTTTAAGCCTGAGTAAATTAATTCTAAGTTTTTCAAATCGAGTCCAGGGCGGAGTCGCAGTGAAGAAATGTAAAGTCATATTGTGAATCATGGTTACAAACAATTATAGCCTACGTTCTTCGAATGTATCTTTTAGTGGAGGTTGTGGCGGAGTTAGGGGTATTGGTCAGGGGGGCGAGAATGGTCTGTAGGGGTGTTTCGACACTATCTAGACGAAGCGCCACCACAGGTTGGCGCGGAGCGTACAGACATTTTTTGAGTAAAGATACTCCCTAGATCGCCGGAAATGAACCTTTCCGAGCCTTGCCAACTTGCAGATAATGTGACAAATGTCAATAGGTAGATGAGAGCACAATAAAAAAGTCAATAGTCGCGAATAAGTAAAAAGTGGTAAAAATCTGAAAAGGGCGCCAGCAGTCCATTTGAGTCCGTCAGGGGAGGGGGGGGGGGTGGGGCATCCGCCCCCTGACTATATGGACGCTCCGCCACTGAGTGGAGGGCGGTGTTGCAGACGAACATCATGATCAACACCTCTCTGTTTGCATGGTGACACTTTTGGAGAACGACTCATCAATAAAAAAGTGGGGAAACTTCAACAAAATAAAAGTTGGTGAAATATGCTTTTTATTGGAGGGTGGAGTCAAAGTGATGAGATAATTTATTGTTATCTTATATAGGTTACTGCGACTCCGCCCCCTGTAAAGTCGCGGTGATGGTTTGTTGGTAGGGTATTCTGGAGCTGGGCCACTAATTCGGTAATGTTGTCGTATATATATATAGTAGAATATTATTCATATTTATTCCACTGGTTAAGTGTTATATTTTAGGGTTTAGCCAGACAAGTATGCATTATAAACAACAGCCGAAAACGACAGCAAGCTAAGCCGGTTAGCTTGTTAAAATTGTACGCTGTGTTTATGTAGCTTGTGTTGCGCTTATTCTGACGGGACCTGGCCGATTGGCATATAGTTTTATTAGTTTACTAGTTCTGTTTATTTTGCTGGCGACTGGCCGAATCGGGCCCGAATGAGCATATTGTCCTGCTTGATAACCAGCGACAGTGTAGGGTAGTTGATTGGTGATCAGTTGTTATAATTGTGGGCTCTAGATATTTATGGATGATCTGATCTGACAAATGACCAATTTTAATTTTAATGAAGAAGGAATAATTGTTTCCTCTATACATTGCTAGCATCGTAGCAGCGGTGTTGCCAAGGAGGGTGGGGCACATACCCCCTACAAATCAGGTGGCCTTACTCTAGAGATCAAACATGATGCTAACCAACTCGAAACTCATTTGTGATTCCTGAAGCCGGATCTGGAAAGAGATACTTTGAACAGACTTTATGTTAATGAAATGGAGGTAAACGACAAAGGCAAATGAATATACATAATTGAAATCATAGTGAGTCGGAAAATCAAGAACAGTGAAAAAACTTCCAGCCTCCACCGGGATTCGAACCAAGGCCTCCCGCTTTACATGCGGGCGCCCTAACCACTGGGCTATGGACACTGATTGTTTGTCCAGAGGTTCGAAACCGGTAAGGTCGTAATTCCACTGTAGGCGTTTGTCACATGTAGTGAACAATACAAGTTCTTTTTTGGTGACATATTTTCCTTACTCTAGAGATCAAAGATGATGCTAAGCAACTCAAAATAATTGTGGTTCTTAAAGCTAGATCTCGAAAGAGATACTTTCAACAGGTTCTGTTAATGAAATGGGGGTAAACAAAAAGGCAAATGAATACATATATAAGTAAAATTGTAGTGAGTTGGAAAATCCAGATCAGTGAAAAAACTTCCAGCCTCCACCGGGATTCGAAACCGGGCCTCCCGCTTTACACGTGGTTACCCTAACCACTGTGAAGGCAACCACAGTACTCTTCATAATCAAATTAATATTGTCACATTAAACATCCTGAAAGACAAAACGGGCATTAAAGAAATTATTACAAATAACTCATCTGTAACAATTAGGAAATTTCTACAAACCAACAGATAGAAGTCCATCTGCTGTAAGTCACATACAATACCTGTTGCGACATAGTGGGTTAACACTTGCCCATTGAGACAAGCCTTTGCGCTGCCGTAAAGACCAAACCAGATGAGACCAATATCTGCGGACATTTACGAATACCTTCCATCTTCTTAAATTCGACTATCTTCTCTTCAAAAGTATCACAGAAAGTGACTAAAATAGTCCCTTACTTTTCGCATTGATTTCTTACAAGTGGTGTGACATATTCTCGTCTTCAAGTCTACAAGCGGCAGACATAAATTTGCCGATCGAAAGACCAAGCTTTGTTTGCTGTACGTAGCGTGTACTACCTTCACTCAATACATGTCTCCCTTCATGTGGTTTGACCCCTCAAAAAAAATCGCTGAATATTCATTTCAGTTCGTCTTGCAAGCGCGTAGCCAAGGGGTGGCGAAGGGGGCAGCCGCCCCCCCCCCCCGAGCATATTTTTTTAAATTTGTCTTTAATGTTTTTATGATATCGCTAGTAATTTCAAAAGAGAAAATGCTAAGATGCAACTTACAAGGCATGGGAAGTACCATTTCCAGCGATCTGGGAATCATTTTTAGCCAAAATTATCTTGTATGCTTTGCGCTAATAATGGTGGCGCTACGCTTAGATAGTTTGCAATGACGTATCTACGGCTCTGATATTTTGCCTACATTTTCGTCCCTCCCTTGGCAAATTCCTGGCTACGCGCCTGTCGTCTTGCATAGCATAAAACAAAATTTCTTGTACCGTACAGGTATCTATACATGTACATTTGTATATGGCATGGTGCTTTAGCCAAATATAAAAGAATCATCCATGTGGTACGATAGACATAGAAAGGAAAGTTGGAAAGAAAACGTGGGTAGTGTTATCGTGTATTATTGTGTATACCTTTTGAATTGCTTATACTTTGCACTGGTTAATTGTTATTTCATATTTCTCCTATACTCTACATACACAGTGAACAGTAGCGATGGGGATGCACCTTAGCTCTGTACTGCAGAAATACCTTGCAATCAATTAATCTCGTATTTTATCATGTTTACATTAGATACATATCATGTCTTATTCAACAAACCGGAGTCGAAATTTGTGGCAGCTTAAATATGCAATAACGTGTGTTTTAATAATCAACTTGGTGTTCATTACGTATTTATTGCTGTACACCAAGACCATTGTTAAGGACTACACAGGAATGTTTCATAATAAAAACTTGTTTATACCATGGAATGAGTTTGACCACGGACTGGTTGAAAGGAAGGCATCTTGCCAGAAGAAATTACTTTTATTCGGAATGAAACAACACTGGAAAGAGTTTTGTAAATTCCCACAGATGCCTCAATTTAACAAGCTTGTTCAGTTTCCAAGAACTTTTGATTGTTCGAATCTGAGCTGCTCTGTAAACCTAACTTATTCGGAAACGATAAAGGACATACGTGGAGCCGACATGGTACTTTTCACAGATGTTTACCAATGGTTAACACCAGACATGTGGGCTTGGGCTCACGGAAACAGATCGGAGGCTCAACCCTGGGTTCTTATATCCCTAGATAGCCCATTGTATGCCTCTGGGCTCACGCCTCCCGAGCAATTTTACGATACTAGCTTCAACTGGATTGCCTCATATAAAAGTGATTCAGATGTTAGCCTACCCTTCGGTTACTACGAGCCTTTCCTCCAAGATAATCCACTTGATATGGATTTAAAATCGTTTGTACAAAATAAGACTCGTTTAATAGCATGGATGAGCAGCAACTGTAAGACGTTGCAGTGGGATCGTCTTCGGTTAGTGAATGACCTAAATGAAATATTACATGTAGACATGTACGGAAAATGCGGCGAGAGAGAAGTTCCTTGGAACGACCGAAAAGTAATTAATTCTCTTCTCGGAAATCACAAATTTTATCTCAGTTTCGAAAATTCTTGCTGTGACGATTATATCAGCGAAAAATTCTGGAGGGCATTGGACATAGGCATGGTGCCAATCGTTGTTGGGGCATCTTTAGAACAATACACGAAATTTGCACCTCCGGGTTCTTTCATACATGTTGAACAGTTTCCTTCGTTAGCAGCATTAAGTATTCATATAACTATCGTTGCAAACAACGAGGAAAAATACCTGGAATATTGCCGATGGCGGGAAAAGGGAAGAATTGTAGTTATGAGTCAAGAAGACCAATACGTCACACCTTTGCAGCCACAAACACATTGTTCTATTCTTGAGAGATATCTACAGTACAATAGCACAAAGGAAAAGAGAGTTAATTACATGGGGAAGAGGTGGGGAGGGAGTTGCAGAGGATGCGGGGAACATTGGATCAAACAGTATATGATTTCCAGCTAGATATATCGTTGTTAGGTATTATATTATGACATCAAAGACGACAGACACGTGGCTAATATAATTCTTACATATATACAAAATGACGAAACCAATACGCATTTGTATCGAGGGTCCTCTTGTCAGTGTCTGCTTGTTTTCACGGAACTGCTATACAGTATTTCAACGATGATAGTCGAGTATAATTGATAGTCTGCTGCATTCAGTTAATTTCTGTGTTTGTATGATATTTCCGATGTTTGTATGTGACGCTCATATTTATATGTAGACAATGCAGAGTAAACTAAACATTTAATAACATTTGACATTTCCGAAGGAGAATAAGTGCGTTATTGTTTTTATGTAATATATTGTATTGTTAACTTTCATGTATGTAGCTCCTTTTCCATTATATTTGAAAAGGGGATATGTGTAAATGTATTGCTAGAATTCCGCATCAGCTTCAGTCATACCTCATATAAGTTTCACACCTTTGGTGACATTAAATGTAACTGATTTTTTATGTTCGGCTTCCATAAACGAAAATATATTAAGCAGAAATGTATATGTAAATGACATAATCATAGCATGGAAAAATCTTATTTAATTTTAATTTTGTTTTCCTTCATTTTTCCATTTTAAATGATAAAAGAGCATTTTGTTAACATTTTGGCAAGAAAACCGCGTTAGCGTCAGTCATGCCTCGTATACTGTTAATACCTTTGGCGACATTGAATGTATCAACAAAGTGTAAGAGAGTTTACATATAACCTTGACAAGCACGGGGTTTGGGCAATATTTTTAATCAACGCGCTCAGGCAAATTCGCATTTTATTTTTATGTTTAGGCTTAACTGGATAAATTTGGTCCATATTTAAAAATAGAGTTTATATCAGGATGGTTAGGAAGATTATCTTTAAGAAATTCTAATCTAATGTTATCGAAAATTTCCAGTACTCAGGCCCAGTAAAATCGCTGGATTTGATTTCTTTTGAAATTGCGATCTACATAAACTACCACTTAATTCCAAGTTGCTTTTAAAAAAAAAAATTCTGCCATATTTTTGGCACTTTTCAGTTGAATAATTAGACAATTAAATATTAACAATTTCTATGAACCTCAGATATTTATTAAGCTGAAATACCAGCTGACCAGCAATTCTTAAAAATATGTGAAGAGTGTCCATTTACTACACATTCACCAGTAATTTATGTAAATATGCCCAGAGTATGAGAACAATTGAATTTGTGCTTTCTATCTCTAGCCATGGTCAATTATCCCATTGATGGTACGGGCACCAAGATTAGAATTTGTAATCGACCATTTCTTTGAAATATCAGATCGTTCTGAGGCAGAATACTTGCACCATGCACAAGGATGGGTGGAGGAGCATGCATCCAAACCCATAGCCACATTCGGAAATTTCAAATCCCCTCCCAAAAATCACTTCAGATATATTCTATCGCCATCATGCATGACGTGAGTTAACGAAAGCTAATTTCATTGGCAAAATCTGGCACACACGCTATTAAATAAAGTTTGCTTCTCTGTCCATTTTACCATAGCAATAAAGTCAGAACCTTTGTTCATCAGAACATGAATCTTCCCCAATAATAGAAAGAACAAAATTGAAAACATGTCCCATCACCAATTTTACTAAGTTGGAAGGTTTTGTTTGAGAAGTTCCACTTTTTGGGGATGTGAGACAAATTCCTATAATTTACGCAAAATAACATCTGAAATAGATTGGCAAATTCCTTCATCATAGCCTTCTTCTATATCTTTAACAGTGAACAGAGCATTTAAATCCTTTTTACGTACTTTCAAGATAGTATATTCCTTTTGCAAGTTATTAGATCTTTTGTGTCAACTAATCATAGGCTATTCGTGAAATGTTAAATTGATCTCAAACGAATAGTATTTCATCTTTAGTTTAATGTGGTTCTTATCAATGACTTTATACTTTCATCAAAGAAAAGATCTAACTCTTTTCCAGAATCATCACGAAGTTTCACACTATTAGGAAGGGAAAATGCTTTCCTGCAACCAATGGCACAGAGCCCTTGACAAAGATCATGACATACCTTTACTGTCTTTTAATTTGTGAGCTGTTGGGATTTACTATTTTCTGATATTTAACTCTGTATAATCTTCCTCAACCTTATGTCTTGTACAGACTAAGTTCTGATTGTGCATCAGCCATACGTTAACGCTTTATGGGTTATATGTCCGATAAAGACAAATGTATTTATAACCTTGAGTGTTTCAGTCATCGAGCAATTTGTTGGCCTACCTTCCACCCAGTTTACTTTTCCTTTTTAACTTTGTATACATAAGCCATATTTTCAAAAGCTACAACGGCTATGATTGGTTTCAACATTGGTCAAATCAATTCTGTGATGAATACAAAGCATGCAAGATACATAACAAACAAAAGATTTTAAAAAATCACATGCTACTGTAGGTAGTCTTATCTTGAGATATTTGTAGTGAATGTAAATGCAATCTTCACCTTGCAACGATATGAAGTCCTGGTAGGAAGTCAGCCTAAAGTGTCCTCTCCTGTCGTCCAATATAGGTGAAGGAATGTTCACAACAGTGGAAGCCAGACGCCAGTGGTCGTTCTTCCTGGGCCAACCGGTGTAACGTGCAAGTCACATAAACTTGGCCATCACTCCCTACCTTCTCTTCTTTAAGTTTCATAATTTGATAATTTCTTCGTAGACCAAGTTTCTCGTCCACCATGTCCCTTGCTATAAGAACTGCATGTCCCTCCAAAACCTGCTGTTAGTTCTCGAATTTTCGTCTCCGAAGGTTATACGACTTCCTGTAATTAAAAACATTAGAGAAATCTTTCTAGTGGACCAACACAAATAATAGAACTGTAACAACTACAAAGCGGTTTACTGTGTCATATGTAAGACAAAGTACTGCGCGACCGGACGAGGAGACTATGAAGATGAGAATGCCTACGAGATGAAGTAAAGGAGGTACGGTACCGCTTGAACCCACTTCACACCTCTCTTTAAATTACGCCAATTCGTCATGCCGAAAAATAGCATAAAACGACTAGATACGCCGACTTCATTTTAGAATCGCGTATTAATGAACTCGCACTAAATGATTGGTACAGCAACTACTTTTCATGTTCCACAACCGTGCATCAGTAATTACTACTTTGTGTTCGTAGCGCGGTAATATATGTTACAGGATATGAACAGTCTATAGTTACTGTACCAGCTATGAGTATCGGCTAGATTCTGAAATCCCCCTAAAATCTGAATGCGGAAGTTGAGGCCCCCACCCCAAAAAAATCCGAAACTCAATCTTGTCACCAACCCTTGTAATTAGTAGGTACTATGTTCTGGAATTTCTCTAAGTGTTCTTGCCTTGGCTGCAGTCAGCAAAAGTCTATTAATGTGTTAAATGTTTTCACTCATATGCCTAGGCTAGCCTGATGTAGGCCTAACGTGAAAATGAGTAACGCTAAGTTTCAATGAAGATAAACTTGACATAAGAAACGAGAAAATAGTAATACTTACAAACCTTACACCAACTGCAGAATTGTCACCGGACGTTGATCGATTACACGAAGATTATAGAATCAAAATGTCTCGCAGTCATTGTGCGTAATAATTGGTTTTCTTAAGGATACTTTTGTATAAATAGTACAATAGAAACAACGGGGATTTTTGATAGTGCTTAAATCAGTTATTATCAGGTTTCGTAGCTTAACCCTTTTTTTTATTTACCCCCAGCCTAAGATCTATAGTCCGTCCCCTCGCCTCGCCTCGACATTCTTTGGAGAGATCCCTTCTCGCAAGTTTATCACTCACGATATACATACACTGTAAGTTGGTCTTCAGTTGAAGTGAAGGAAAATAAGAATATAGTACCAACATAACACAAGTGTATGCTTAACTTACTTGATTTTGTACTGCCTCTTTTCGTTAATACCAAATGAAGTTGTACATGTCACATGACTGAATAGAGCGGTAAAGGATGACAATAGGGGTCCAGGGATGTGTTACGTCACAACCCCGGTGACTTATATACTTACTGCCTACAGTAGAGTACCTTACAATTTAGGATTACTGGATTACGTCAGCTACAGCACACAGGCAATACTATAGAATACATTGACTACTATAGTATACCCTACACAATAACCAATTCGAGGGCGAGAGAATACTGTCTGGTTAGCAGGTAAAAGTAGAACTTGTGTGTGTGTGTGTATTTGTATGCATTTTAGATCCTCCTGCAAGCAGGAACTCGCGTAGAAGCCTCATTGGCTTATCAAAGCCGCAAGCTGACCGAAGTCTGTCTCTTAGTTTCATATTTAACGTCCATGATTATGAATTGTCAACTTGTATTGTCAACAACTCTGTAACTGGACGACATACATTTTTTGGAATTATTATTTTCATCTTTAATGAGGGTAGTCCTGCTCAGTGCAGAAGCACTGCTTTCCAGAGGAGCCCTCAATATACAAAATACATATACAATATAATGCGGTAGAAAAACGGTAAACATCCAAAAACACAAAAAGGACGGCAAAAAGATAGACAAACAAATATCAGACATCTAAACAAAATATATAAAGTTTTCATATTCCGTTTTAAAATATTAACATTTGGCAAGCATTTCAAATTTGGGGGAAGACTGTTCCACGACCTGCCTTAATCCATGCATTAATCTTGGAATGACTCAAACTCGGGACCTTATGATTGGAAGGCACCGGGCGTTAACCACTGAGCTAAGGTCACTTAGGTCACAATACTTCGAGTTGCAAAAGATGGAAAAGATATAAGTAGGGAGATGCTACTCTATCCCATGTTCCATGATGTCCAAAATAGACTTCCACAAAATAGTTTTCTTCTTTCTGCATTCATTTGCCTATTTTGTACATCAATAGCCTCTAATCCAATTTTCTGATAACTACCCAAGTCATTCTGGCCTCTGTTTACAGATCACTCGAGCATTTAGGCTCTACAACACTATAGACTTAATCTTTTTCTCACTTATTAATTTGTTACTTTTCTACCGTTTTAATGCTAAGTTAATGTAGCTGTCTATTCCCGTAATTGTTGTAAGATTCATTCTACTAAATTACATCTAACACCATCACCATTGAATGGTCTTAGTTCGTATGGAAGCGGGCTGTATAACTGAGACTTTATCAATAGAGCTTAAGTGAACTTGTTTGGATTTCGTGGCGGGCTCTTTATCTTGGGTGAGTTAGTCCTTTTCAAAGGCATCGTCCTATTCTCCTGGTATTTTATTAGTTTTGGGGGCCTCTTAAATCCAAACTTTAGCCTGCATTGTGGGTTACATATACAGATAATTCAGGATTTTCTCTAATAGGTCCAGCAAGCCGAGCCGTCTTAAAGCTACATTTTGCATTGGGTTCGTACTTTTCGTTACTTCGACTGAGCCATCTGCGCAGGCTATGATATTCGCACATAAACTGGATCCTCTCAATCCTAGGAAGAGACTTATAGGC
>JAIPMN010012213.1:1100-14549 GCA_020650975.1 Apostichopus californicus
CACCTCCCCATCCCCACCCCCTCCTCAATCCCCATCCCCACCACATCCCTTTCTCTTCCACCAATTTTTACATCGTCAGCCATTAAAGTCCACGTTAGACATCAACAATAGAAAATGATATGGAAAATGTAAGGAAAACAAGAAAAGGCAGATGCACAGTTATAGAGCAAACACAGGTAATAAAGTTTCTTTCTAAGGTGTTTCTGTGCCTCCGTACAGACGTTCATGAAAACTGGAAAGGATTTGAGAACGATATACCTAAAGATACCTGAATGTCGGTCGCTATTTCATTATTTGCTCTGCTTTAGCTAAGAGCTCCTCGTTTGAAATAGTTTACTATTCCAGCATACATTATTCTTGAAAGTGAAACAAAACTACATTTTTAGACCCTTTTTTGAAGTTTCCCTGATTATACTTTCCGACTATAAAAGATACCGTGAATCGTTGGCGCACATGTTCATCTAAACTGAGGGAATTGCCCTGTGTCAATGCTAGCTCATGAACAGTTACCTGTGAAGCTAAACGCTGTAGAACTGATTAATCGCTACCATACATGACTTTTAAATATTCGGTGTTTTTGGCCGTGTTTTGCTTCGAGGATAAAGCGAAATAGATTTACCAGTACTTTGAAGACATGGCGATGAACTCCAGCAACATTCCCGAGGAAACATTTTCTCTAAGGTTAGATATTTTCCCGCTTTCTCTTTATCTACTCGTGCACGGAGCAGTGATTTTTCTGACCCTTGTTGGTAATTATGTCGTAGTTACCACAATAGTGAAAGACCGTTCAACCCAAACTCCAAATAATATTTTCCTCTGCGGTTTGGCGGTAACCGATTTTCTGACTGGTCTAATCGCTGTACCGGCCGCAATGTTCGCGCGCATCGTTATCAGTAGAGCGACTTGCCTGGCTGGCGTTAGACCGTTCTTTTTCGTCCCAGCGTTCATTTTCTGTGCAATTTCTATCGGTCATTTGATTGCCTTAACCGTTGATAGACTAATCGCTGTTTCTTCACCGTTAAAGTATCCGCTAATTATGACGAAGTCCAAATGTAAAATCATCCTCGCCACAATTTGGATATTCGGTATTGGATTTGGCACGATGCCGGCCATTGGTGGGCTTAAATATCCCAATCAGTGGGTGTGTGGAAATGTCCCATACAAATCTGGCACAGTCGCGATTCATTCGTTGCTTGTGGCTGGTTATACACCAACAATATCTGCAATTCTGCTTTGCGGATACGCGCGCATCTTCATGATTGCGCACCGCCACCTTAAAGAAGTCTCCGAACGTCGACGTACTGGAATGGACGAAAAAAAAGTTCGCAATTTGGAATCTAAATCTCGAATGAAAGCAACGGTTACCGCGGTGTTGGTGGTGTTGATATTTAGCATCTGTTGGTTGCCGATGTCTATCAAATTGGTTATCGATGTTCTTTACGATCCACCGGAAGATGTACAATTTATTTATCAAACCGTAGTAGAGTTCATGGGCTATTGTAATTCTGCGATTAATCCCGTTATTTACGCCCTCAGAAACAAGAAATACAGAGATTCATTTAAAGTGGCACTGTGCATATGTTGTCCGTTCGTTCGCCAGAGTAAAAACAAAGAAAAGGGTGGTACAAGTCAGGTAGTGAGTTCCAAGACCACATCTATCTCAAACACTTCGTCGATTCGTCATTAAAGATTTCATGCGAATCTGGGTCTAAAACAAAACTAACTCTAAAATATATGTCGAATACACGAGGTGAACTTACCAGCAATTGTAAGTTGATTAAGTTACAATCAATCATGTATCACAGTGATGTGTCTCGCTTTGCATTTTAAAATATTACTCAAGTTTTTGTTGTGGTTAAACGTACATAAATTATTCCGGTTTAACCGTTTCGCACAACAAGTTTTCGCACACAAGGCCAATCTGCTTTAAATTCATGGCATATTCTATTTGCCACTTTTGGATTGGTTTCGTTGATATACGCACGTATATAATTATATACATGACGTTATGTAGGCTAAACGTTCAAACAAGTGGAAAAGTGACTTCAGCTATTTTGACATACTTACAGAATTTAGTAAAATCGATGGCATTTGACGTGCATGTAGTCTAAGTGAGAATTGATTTGAACAACGTTAAAAAAAATATCAGTAGGATTAAGAGTAACCTATAACAATGTTTGATATATTGTGGAATTTTGTCATACTACACATGGTGTTGTTTCGTAATCTCAAAAGGCACTAATGATATTTATCGTGTTTTCCGGGAAAGTCCTTGAGTAAACTTTGCATATGTGTTATATTATTCTTTGAGTCGGATCGTTAAGTGTAGTTAAATTCATGTCACCAAAAAAAAGTTTTTTGCGTCTTTTTTTTCGGGGTTGGGGGGGGGGGAGAATGAAAGTTCCGGAAGTTTGATATTTCTTATACACGGCGGTCCAACTTCTCATTATGTCTTGAAGATTAAAATATGCATCACACAGAGTATAGATTGCCATTTAAATCGATTATAGGTCAACTGCTGTAGACTGTTTTACGATGATTTCCGTCTTTGTTTTTTGAAGTTTGATAATTAACGTCACAATCATAACGCCAGTAGATAGAAGATCATTACATAACACCAGTAGATAGAAGATCATTACATAATACCAGTAGATAGAAGATCCTTAAATAACGCCAGTAGATAAAAGATTATTGCATAACACCAGTAGATAGAGGATCATTACGTAACGTCAGTGGATAGAAGATCCTTACATAACACCAGTAGATAGAAGATCCTTACATAACACCAGTAGATAGAAGATCATTACATAACGTCAGTAGATAGAAGATCATTACATAACGTCAGTAGATAGAAGATCATTACATAACGCTAGTAGATAGAAGATCATTACATAACACCAGTAGATAGATGATCATTACATAACGTCAGTAGATAGAAGATCATTACATAACGCTAGTAGATAGATGATCATTACATAACGTCAGTGGATAGAAGATCCTTACATAACACCAGTAGATAGAAGATCATTACGTAACGTCAGTGGATAGAAGATCCTTACATAATACCAGTAGATGGAGATCCTTACATAACACCAGTAGATAGAGGATTATTACGTAATGTCAGTGGATAGAAGATCCTTACATAACACCAGTAGATAGATGATCATTACATAACACCAGTAGATAGACGATCATTACGTAACGTCAGTGGATAGAAGATCCTTACATAACGCCAGTAGATAGAAGATCATTACATAACGCCAGTAGATAGAAGATCATTGCATAACGCCAGTAGATAGAGGATCATTACATAACACCAGTAGATAGAAGATCATTACATAACGTCAGTAGATAGAAGATCATTACATAACGCCAGTAGATAGAAGATCATTACATAACGCCAGTAGATAGAAGATCATTGCATAACACCAGTAGATAGAAGATCATTACATAACACCAGTAGATAGAAGATCATTGCATAACGCCAGTAGATAGAGGATCATTACATAACACCAGTAGATAGAAGATCATTACATAACACCAGTAGATAAAAGATTGTTAGATAACGCCAGTAGATAGAAGATCATTACATAACGCCAGTAGATAGAAGATCATTACATAACGTCAGTAGATAGAAGATCACGTCCATCACGTCCATCACGTCCATCACGTGTTTCTGATGTTTGCATTAGCAGTTTTGTGCGCAAGGCGGTGTTGGAAGGGGTTGAATGAGCGGCATGTGCCCACCTCCATTGTCAGACAGGGGAGAACGTTCATTTGGGATTTTTTTTTTCCTTTTCTTTTTTTCACAATGCAAGAGTATTTATTCAAACACTCTGGCGTATAAACATAAATTATAGACCTCATTTACAGTCTAAATATGCCTCAGAATGCGCCATTTGGAATCATTTGGAAATTTTGAATTTTATCTGAGAATCAAACTTTCTTACGGATTCTTTTAAAAGCCATTGCTTAGAGCGTTTCAGGAAAGTCACGGAGATAGTAGAGCCCAACAATACACCAACTTGGACTTGAACAAAGATACAATAATCACACTAAATCGTCCAGAAACAAGAAACAGATGTCTCCAAGTTTATTTTGAAAATCCACTAAAACATAAACATTTAATAACACGAGCACATGTCATGTCTACGAGAGTAGGAGCCTGCGCAGTTCGCTGCTTCTGGCACCATCAATGATATTTTTAGTGTCAAGTTTGGCCAAGATCCTTTTTTCCACAAACATCAACATGAACGCCTCAAGATGTTCTTGTGTCATTGTACTTCTCAAACGGTTTTTGATTCTCTTCAAGGCAGAGAAAGAACGTTCACATGCCACTTGTGACACGGGTAGCGTTACCAGCAGCTTGTAGGCAAACTCAATGATCTTGTAAGCATCGGTGAAAAAGGTTCAACTTGAGGAGCACCTTGTAGCAGCAGAGATCGAGGACAGTCTTTACATGACTGATTCCCACAGTTAAAATATATATTTCTACACAGCCCGTCTGTATTCTATTAACTACTGTGAAAATGGGCTGTACATTTTACCAGGCTCCCCAGCCCACCGGCCCATCGGACCACCGGCCCACCGGGCATTGCCCGAATGCCCGTGTGGCCAGTCCGCCACTGTCTACCTTTATTTAACAAATAGGCTAACGGTATTTTTTTAACATTTCCTATGTACGCTCTACTGACTATTGGTATTAATTCTACCATTCCAAGACGGACCGGAAACGTAAGATGAAACCAGTTGAGTTTCCAAAATAAGTTTTATCAAATTTATCTTATTAACTGATAAACTTAAAAATTGTGTTTGTAAATTATGGTACATTATGGAACTAATAATGATGAGCACAATTGAAACGACTGTATGCATGTGTATATCTTCGCTTCCCTTATTGGCCACAGATATAAGTATACGAAACTTCGATAGGCGGCGCTACTTCCAGTTTCGCTCTCTGCAGATAATACTGCAGAAGCTTACCAACTCTTACTTTACATTGTAACATTAATTTGAATGATTCACTTCTGTGTTTTTTTGTTTGTTTTTTATTTGCAATAATGAGGATGGAAAGTTAAAATATTCCTTTTGGATTCGCCCTGAACAATTAAATAGCTATTGCTAAGTAACTACTTATCGTTGTTTAAAACAAGTTATTTCGATATCACATGTTCTCACAAATTAAATTAGTTGATGACGTATAAGCACCCTATTAACTTGTATTTAATTCATAGAAAATATTTAATTCTCTAACTGCAAACTTAATAAAAAAAAACTATCGGCGCCACAGCTTTGTTATCATAAGTTCCAGAAGTAGAACAATTTATTCTTTCAAAGAGACATAACGTCGCAAGTTTCTTGTCAATTAATGAAACTCGTAAGTAAAAATTCGAATGTTTTTGCTGTTGTTCAATGTTCGTTCTCTCCATTCTGCCGTCGGCGTTCTTCATATAACTTTGTTGAATGAGGATAATACCTTCACTTTTCCAATAGTTAAATTAAAGGACATACCCAGATTCCCAAGTATTGCTGATTGTCACTAACAACAATCACATATTTCAGTGAATCAAAAATTATTGAGCAATTAAACGAGTTTAGTCAAAGCTTGATAATAGGTGACCAATTTTATAGCATATTTTATAGCATATTTTGTAGCATATTTTGTAGCATATTTTGTAGCATATTTTGGGTGCAATACCAATCAGAGAGTATGCAACACACACTCACCAAACATTTGGTCAAATATTTAACCAAGCACTGGGTATAGGGGTGTTTTTAACCATATTTTGATGAAAGTAAAATGCAGACACTTTCAAAATTTGGTTGGATACATACGTACCCATAGAGAGGATTGGTATAACATAAATGCCCAAGGTTTACACTGCGTACGCATGTTCTTAACCAGATTTTGGGTAACGCCTTGCTCCGATACAAGAAAATGTAGACAACTTGCAAAACTACAAATAATTTACGCAAATTTGGTTGGATACATTCGTTCCCCTGCAGGTGTGAGTATTGGTATAATATAAATGCCCAACGTTTAAAGAGTGCATATGGTTCTATATATGACTCCTATAGTCGTGTTGTTTGACTGTATATCAGCCCACCCCATGCACCCCCACACATACTCGCTCGCCCTCCCTCGTACACCTATATTCTCCTTGAGGTATGTTTTGTCTGAATTGTATCATGTTTGCAATATTTTCTGCATGACCGTTATACAAACATAAAGATGCATAGAATTGTTGTTTTGTAACTGTCACTATATAAATCAACAAAGACCAAAAGAGTATACATGCCCTTGCAAGCAATTAGTGAGCGTGTTTTGGGGTTAAAGTACTTGACATTTGAAGATTCACTATTCATGTTTAATTGAAAACTAGTAAATATGTAATTTGATGGTATTGCACATGCACGACTTAAAAATAATCTCTCTTTACCTTGTAAATCACGTGGTAAAAAGTATAGAAGAAGGTTATACAACTCATAACCAAGTTATATACAGCATGAATACATCTAATAAACTGATTGATTAAACACAGCATATAAACTTGTGAAAGGAAGAGTTCTAAGAAACACACTTCGAAGAACATTCCCATGCAGAAAAAAAAGGAAAAAATTGGAAGCATAAAATCTAATAGAATGAACGAATGAACACTAAATATATTAGAAGGTTAAAAGTCTTCGCCCTAACTTATTAGATAAAGCAATTATAACATTTAATATTATTTAATTACACCTCAAAATCCTTAGATTATGAAAACTTATATAAACGAGTAATACAATACTGACAACATTCGCGTCAGGCAATACCCCAGCCACTTTCATCCCAAGGTCAGTGTAGAGGGAAAAGTACATTAATCTGCTATATAGGAAAAGATCTTTGTTTTTTTTAAGTGGAAAAGAGCAAAGAAATGTATGGCTAGAACGGGATTCGAACCATTGACCATGGGGGGGGGGGTGGGGACTAATATGATATGACATCTAGGGGAGCGGGCCCTCTCCTTTGAAAATATTTTTCTTTTTTGTAAAATGGAAGGTGCTTAGTTACAAATTAGTGCTATATTTCTCGACTTGGAAACGATGTGGAAACATATATTAAGAATTTTCAACTGTTTAGGTTGTCACCACAAACATGTTGTATATTTTTGGATTGTACACTAGTGTTTTGTACTATTCTTTCAGCCGGGGTGGAAGGGATGGCGGGAAAGGCTGATCTACTTCAAATCTTTGTCGAGGCGGGGGGGGGGGGGGGGGGNGGCGTGGGTAGGTAAAGCTCTCCCAGAAGTATACGTGGTCGCGCCGCTGTACCCCTATATGCATACCTTCCCTATAGCTGAGAGCAGCGAGTGAAAATAATTCTTCGTTGGAGTAAGAGATTCCAGAGATTCGGAATCAGTGACAAAGTATTCTGCTTCTCCTAAATATGAACTATATAAATACATAATCAATAATCATATGATGGCTTACTGTTATAATATATATAGAGACTGAGATGAATAGCTATAATGCCCAAAGTCATTGAAGTACACGTTCATTACGTGCATAAGCGTTCCTGAACAAATTATTCCTCATACGCATGTGTTAAGTCGATGGGGGCAATCATATCGTGTATGCTACCTTAGATTCTGATTGCAATCAAAAAGCCGGACAGAATTTAAAGACCAAATGATACTTTCATTATCGTATTTTTTAGCAAAGGAAAGAAGATACTGAAGCAGTATGCTGGAGATAAGAGTAGATTAATGGAGAAAACGTTTAGGTAAGGACAAACAGTTCAGTGAATACACTGTAGATTACACGTTTTGAAAAATCGCGTATTCGGTATGTACTATGTGGTTCGCTTACCATGTTACACTTGCAGAGTAAGGAAAATCATACGTGCAAAACATGTTCTGGATGAACCCAGCTTGGCTATAGTAAAGTAAATTGTGATTTCAATTATAACGCCCTTGGTTTCACCGTTTTATAAGGGACTAGAATTTCAATCGTGACCTCTCAGCACGTTTGACAAGCCTTGAAACTCATTCCTGTGTAGCAATAGTAGTTAGTAGCATGGTGGGCTCATAATTGACGCACTTAAGGATTTGATCAACGATGTCTATCAAGGAAAAATCCAAATCACTCAACTGTATGTGTTTTTCATATGTGTAGTTCCTCCGAATTGTAATGATCTCAAAATATTAAAGGTTCTGTGCTTATGCACCGTACAATTGAGCAGAATTTGACCACAAAATGTCTGCCGTGTCAAGTTCTTTCATACCCCTAAATTGACACATTCGTCGATAAGCTAACTGTTGTGTAAGCCTTAGTATACATCCATTGACTTTAGATGCTGTTTGCTATGCTCTGAGCCTCTAAGCTCAGACAGGTCAGGTCCCAGAGAGTAGCGTTATCATATTGAGGTAATTTTGGTTATTTTTAGGGTGTAATATTTCCAAATGCCCAACAAACGTGCAAAACTGGGTGGAGGGTGTTAAAAGCTTAAAAAATACCACAATTTGGTCAGCAAATAGCTGAAATGGATTCAAACTCATGAAATATGTAATTCTGCTTGACTGCAAAAAGTTTAAGTGGCCTGCTGTATCGTTGCTAGTAATAATTGAAGGTGCGTCAATTACGGGGGTGCGTCAATTATGAAGCCTTTACTATACTATTATACTAGGCCTAGTTAGCTTCATCACAGAAATTAAATATTGATGGGCCTATTCCTAAATAGTAATGTGTGTCAGTGAACAACCATGGGCAGAATTCTTCCCTGTAGCAGTTTTGTAACTAGTCATTACTCTAGTCACGAAATTGTGAAAAGTGATGTTGCTGGAACAAGTGATGAAAATGCTCCAAAATAAGCAAGACAACTTAAAGGCATTGAAGACTCGCCCCAAACCGCGTGCGGCCATCTGAAAAAGTTAACTTTCCGTTGCTTGCAAGTGACGTTTTGTTCGTGTTGCTACAAAATGCAGACAGTAATGAAACGTGATACCTTGTTATCTTTAGCTGGACCTGAGATGTCCATCGCTGACACTGTGCTGTGGGTATTGACCGCAGCTGTATTTACTGGGTACCGTTATTTTCCACACACGTTACTTTCCGCTGAAACAAAACGGTGTTTTCCGCACACAAATTTGTCAGCGGAAAACAACGTTTTTTTCAGCGGAAAGTACCGTTTTTTTGGGAGGAACAGAATGACTTACTGAAATGATTAGGCACATGGAAGGATTTAGGAGAAGATAGCATTTAACTGGCAGGATAAAATGTAGCTTCGAGACTAGATTATTATTAGGATAGCTAAGGTTGTAGCTTAGGCTGTAAGCACTAGCTTAGGCTGTAAGCACAAGTTTAATTTTAGTTAAACAGTGCCACCTTATTCGGTTGTAGTTTTCGATATGGCGTGAAGGTGAAAAAAGGTGAGCTGCCGTGACGATTTATACTTTATTAGATACTCAATCCTTCATAACGCGGGCATCCCTTTGCCCTTTTATCTGCCGACCGCCTCATACTGTACTTCTTTAATAATCCCTAATTACAAACACCCCAAGCCTCCTGTAAATTATAAGCAGCTTAACTTTTCTGACATGAACTCAGTCTAACCATCCTTTATCGACGTTTTTTGATACTTTCTCATGTTATTTTCATCATCCTGCCTGAATTTGGTATCCTAAAATTGAGGAAAAATATAGTGTACAGGTAAGTGAAAAAAAAAGTTGTTTTCCGCACAAGAAATTTTTCAGCGGAAAGTAATGTGCCGAAAGTACGTGTGCGGAAAACAACTGAAACCGTATTTACTGACTGTACACTAGTGTCCAATTACCGACAGTAGCAAGCTGTGTGTATTTTCTGGGATCGATGATGGTGTCTAACACTTCTGTTACACCTCATTTGAAACTAGGTCAGATTACCGGCATTAGACTTTTCTTTTTGCGCGAGTCTTCACACCCTTTAACATAGACCTAGCTACCAGATTTTGAAGTTTCTGTGTTTAGGATTTATTCATACCTAGGGTCCTTGATGTGGACTTTTGCACTCAGCTAAGCCAAACTTTTCATATAAAATGCCCATGTTAACATTGCATATATGAATTATGGCTGAAATTATAATTATAAATTGTCGAAAAAAATGATATTAAGTTAATTACACCTATTGAGGTTGAGTATGATAGGAATATGGTGAGGCAAAGACATATACTGTCCCTGTGGTTAGGAAGTGTAAAGCACACCTTGATCGAGATGGAGTGGGTTAACTACAGTAGGATCTGTCAACAATTCAATTGTCTTTTCTTTTTAAATAAGCAGTTTCGTTTTCATTTGGTATGAATTTAACCAAGAAGTGATTCTTTTTCATCTTGCAGACATCTCTGTGAAATTATTCTCTCAAATGAAACCGCAAAACTTAGGTGTTTGTAACCTAATGGAACAGAGGCCAGTGAACTTTTTGGAATATCATAAAGCAGTCAAGGCATTTGAGGAAGTCATTGCTCCTTCATTTGGACCGTGTGGGAGTCAAGTCCTCATAAATAATAGCAGTGGACACTGTTTGGTAAGCAAAGATGGAAAGACTATTATGGAAGCCTGCATAGCACAGACACCTCTGAATCATTGGGTAAAGGATCGCATAAAAAGTCATTTTCAGTCTTCTGGTGATGGCAGCAAATCTTTTATTCTACTTTTATCAGAGCTACTAAGAAGAGTTGAAGCCTATTACACCCACACAGGAGCTTCTTATGAAAATCAATTTGGTAATGATTCCTTGAAAAGATTTTGTCAGGCATTGATGGAACATTTCACATTGCTTGGAAGGGAAGTAATACCCTCCCTTGTTGCACCATCCATCATCTCTAACTGTGTGTGTTTGAACATGTCTCCCTGTGACACTGATGAATTCTGGGAATTTCTGAAACAGTTGACATTTACAGTTTTGCAAGATAAGTTTGCGAAGGAAAACGCTAGATTATTAAGCGACCTTACCATCCAGTTTGCTAAGTTACCTCATCCAGAGTTGCATATAGAGGGACATATTTCTGAAATCATCAAAAGTTTTCGTCATGTTTGTCAAGAAGTCAGTGGTTATTCAGTCACGGATAGTATGATCATGGAAGGTATTTTAATTCAACGGGATTTTGCCTATCAAGATCCATCTCTTTCAAAGTCTGACAAAGATGTAAAACTTCTACTGACAGCTTACGACTTTGAGATTGACCAACAAGCTGACTCGCCTTGTGTAACTATATCTTCAGTGGAAGGAATAAGCCGTGCTGCCTCTTGGAATGAAAAAAAGTGGAAAAAGTTTGTCTACAATTTACAAAGTTTGAACGTGGCAGCAATCATATCAGTCAATATTTTCCCAGAACCTTTGATGGCTTTTTGCCGTCTCTCTGGCATTTCCGTCATCCATTCTGTGTATCTCGAAGAACTGTGCCACATCTCTGACGAAACCGGTGTCCCTCTAAACTATGACTTTCCAGATACTTCGGCTTGGTTTATTCATACTGTCCCCTTCCTCAAGCGAGTTGTTCTCGGTAAGAGCGTCTTTTGTTCTGTTGGATTTCAGAATAAACGAGGCCAAAGAATGAAACATTTGGTTGTGTGCGGGCCAACAAGTGCAGTGTGCAGATCTTACAGTTCCGCCATTCATAACTCCCTAAAAAATGTCGCGACTGCTTTAGAGGGAGGTCACTTCAACTCCACTTCTCATTCAAGTGGGTGTCTTGATGAGCAACTGCATGCTGGCTGTAAGAGAGGACGCGATTGTGGTACAAATCACAAGCAAATCTATGCTGTGTACGGGGGTGGTGTTGCAGAAATGTTAGCAAGTATTAATATCCGAGGTCTTTCAGAAAAATATGAAAATAAAATGACTCAGTTAGCCTTTAAATGTTTTGCAGATTCGTTAGAGATTGTACCTAAAACATTGCATAACAATTCATATCAAGTAGATCCAAAAAGGTACCTGGAAGGAAAAGTGGTTATTGGTCAGGAATCTGTGTGTGGAATCAATGCCAGTACCGGGAAGTGGGTGCCAGCCAAGGAAGTGGGTATCGTCGAGCCATTAATGTACAAGTTGACTCTTTGGCAGCAAGTTTTGGAAACTTTCTGTGATTTGTTTCGAATTGATGCCATAATTGGAGTTGGCATGGCAACTTCTAATTGCAAGGAAAAACAATAATTAATAGAAATCCTTTCATCAGCTGATTTGTTGGGAATGCCAAGTCAAATATTAGCAAAATGTTATGTAATAACAAATAATGCAATTTTGATTCTTTGAATTGTGTCATATGTTACAAACATTGCAGAGGAAGATTATGAATAATGTGAACATATTCTGTGAACTTGGTACAGGTTTAGAGTTCCTGTTGAAACTGTGCGTGGATGCTAACCCCTTTAATAATTCTACCCAAGGCTTTGCATTGGTTTTCTGAACATCAGCAAAATGTTTCATAAATTTACAGAGACTACTACCAAACTCCAATCAAGGTTTTGATAAACTACAGAACATTTTTAGTGCATAGATATGTTTTTAATGTTTTTTGCACTTTATAAGAACTATTATTATGATTATTAATTCTGAAATCCTGTCTTGAAGCTGTTCAAAAAGATTAAGAAGTTGTTTTAACACAAACACAATGAATCTTCTGTGAAGTTAAGCAAATTTTTGCTCTTTTTCATAGGTCATTTCAGTCGTGTAGATCTCAAAATTACATCTAAAAGTTTTCCATAACTGTTGTTGCCAAGCCTTGTGGTATATTCAGGTCACAAATTTTGTATTCCTTACTACACTACAGTTTTAATGTTTCCTTCAGGGTTTCACAAATTCTTTTTTTTTCTTAAAGATTTTGAAAGAGATTTATTCAAAAATACTACATATTCTTTGGACCACCTTGCCTTTCTAAAAGTAGTTTTTAAAAGCCAGAAATTCCTTGCACAAGTTCAGAGCAGAGTAGCAGTCTTTTACAATACATGCAACTGAACTGCTTAAATTATGGTAACTAAAAATAAATGAGAAGAACATAATAGTATCTCTTAATCAAGCATTTTATTTTATTTTTAGTGCAAAATTTTATTTCCAAAAATATGGAAAAATAATACACAATGTACTTGATTGTAGCCTCTACAGAAAAGAAAATAATCAAAACTCATGAAAATCAGCAGAGAATAATCTGAAAAGATGATCATACAAAACAAATCAAAATTAGAAAAAAGAAACCTTGGCAATGGATGTCACCTCCTCATTCCACTTGATCTCTTCCCATCCCTCCCTCCAACCACCCCAACCCCCCCCCCAACAAAAAATTAACATATGGGATTCCCTAATTGCACAAAACCAAACAGTGGTTAGAGAAGAGCCTGTAAAGTGTATGAAACATAAAACATTGAAACCTAGAACAACAACTGACAGATAAACTAGTTTACCTTGTTGAAAATATATATACTTAGTTAAAAATAAATAAATATA
>JAIPMN010012215.1:0-28605 GCA_020650975.1 Apostichopus californicus
GGTGTGTTCAGTCAAGTGCATCTCGCCTCATTACATAATTCTTCTTCTCTCTTCAGGAAACCACCTACAGAAACTTTTACAAGATCAAATTCAAGCCCCACGACTTCAAGCGGTTTCTTCTCAAAGACGTTGGTTTCTCCACTTGTGAAGTAATTGGGACACCAGTGAACCAGTCAAAAGGTATCAAATACTGTTGTAAATGGTTTTGTCTTTATAGGGCAGAGGAGGAGGGTTTAATCCCTCAATTGGAGCACTGAACATATAAATCTCTTTGTGAATGGCAAGAGTCCAGTTTGGTAAATGTAAATACTACATCTAATTGTAGTACGTTGTCCTAGGTTGTTATATAAAATATTGCCAAAAGAATACCGGCCGGTATTTGGATGTTGTCCTCAAATGTGTTGGTGTAGTTATAAACAAAATATGTTGAATTTTCAAAAGCTTCACGGAAGATCTAATAGATGTAGTACTTTCTGGTATTCAAAATATTGCCAAAAGAATACCGGCCGGTTTTTGGATGTTGTCCTCAAATGAGTTGGTGTAGTTGTAAACAAAATATGTTGAATTTTCAAAAGCTTCACGGAAGATCTAATAGATGTAGTACTTTCTGGTGCTGATAAAAAGTACTGATCATTTTCATGGTACACACACCAGTGTCAGCTGAATGATGAGAGCTGATCTCCACAAGAAAATTAGGTAAAGGATTGTAAGGAGTGAAAGGGTGAAACAAAGCAGCTCTTAGTTTATCTATGCTAAATGATACCTCTCATGTACAGTACCTCTATCATCCAAGTGTTGACTCTATGTTCAAATGACCTCACGTCAGTCACCGTACAGCATTAACCTTACTATCTACTATCATACTTTTTAAGTTATGCTTTGTTGAAATTAATGACATTGCACAATCCTTTGTTGTAGCAAGGGTTACAGACTGGAGGATAAATGTTGGGGAAATCTTCATTCTCAGGGCATTGAGAGCAGTTAGTGTGGTTTACTGTTCCATCATACTTCAAAGTGATAATATAAAGTAATATTCACTATGTGGAAACTCAAGCCAAAGCAATGTTGTTAATAGATATCAGTGACAGGAAGCATGTTGTTATTATTGCATTACTTATCCTTGTGGTATATAAATTTCTGATATTCTTCCTTTCAAGTTTCATGCTGTTATTGATATGAATATGAATATGATATGAATTGTTATGAATTATGTGATACATCTCTACTTGCGATTTAGACATGTCGACCGTTTATGTTAACTTTCTTTTTCTTGCAGGCTTTAGAAGACAACTGCTGATGTTTAAGAAGCTGAACCGAAGACCAGCAGAAGTTCAGATCGCTCAGAGTATAGAGTTAAATCATAAGGACTCCTCAAGCCAATCTTCCTTGGAAAGTAGTAACCCTCCAGCAAGCTTACACTGTCTAGAACACAAGGATGCTACAAAACGGAAAGACCAACCCTAAAGAAGACAAAACCAACTGTGACAAGATTGATTCACAGTCCTGCATCTAAAAGCCATTCACTTTGCTGTATGTTAACACTGCCAGTAGAACTCAGCCAGTAAGAAGTCACCGTTGGTAAATACAGTGTGAGGACTTACTCGTTAAATAAGTGAAGAAAGAAACTGAAGTTAAAATCAGAATTGTTTCCAGACTTGATATGTGTGATCAACAAAGTGAGACAGTATGTTGCAGAATACTTAGACTTAATGGAAATCTGAGGTAGAACAGCCTCAGTGAAATTAAAGAGCAATAAATGCCAAATCAAACAAACAAATAAACAAGTAAACAAACAATACAAGGTAGTGGAAAGCAATGCATTGAGAGTGAGTCCTTCCATTAAAGTTATACAATCATTGTAGCAAAGGGACTGAAAATTTACATTTGTATGTGTAAGCATTCAATGAGATTGCTCCATTTAGAATGATTGCTCCTTTTAAGAAAGTGTATAACTTTGTGCTTGTGAAAACCACTTGTTTCCTCTTGATTTTGGGTTACAGTTCAAGTTAACTTTTCTGATAATTCATGAGGACTGTATTTTCATCACTGAGAAGTTATAGACATAAAACAAGTTCCATATGCAGTGGAAGCCGACAAGAATTAGATTCTCAACAATAACATAAATTTAATCTGCTGTGTTTGATCAATAATCCTGCAATAATAATGGTAGTTCTCAAAGCAGCATTTTGCATTTTGTCGCCGTTTTCCAATTTTTTGACAAGTCCATCGAGTTTTTTACATACATCAATCACAAAACAGCAAACTAAGATATTAGCCAAGTTTTTTCCCTGCCAAAAGCGTAACTTGGCGAGTCACTAAGGACATTTGCAGATAATGAGGAAAGTGTCCTCCGACAAAGTACACATTTAATATTAATCGCATACAGTTCCCCCAACCCACTAGTTTGAATCCAACCAATCAGAGATGCAGGTTTAGTTATAAGCCGTTGCTAAAAATAGATTGAAAACGTCCAGTTGGTAACTTGGTACAACCAGCGAGCTGGTACTCTAACAGCTCCCTGGTACAACTGCCATAGACAATCTACAAAAATCAAGCATGGTGTTGCATTACGTATTGGTCAATGACGTTCGTAGCTTTCAATATTCATATTATGGGCGAGGTTTATTTGGATCCCAACGGAAAATATCTTCCAGAAAAAACAAAGTTGAAAGTTGTAAATTTTTTGACTTTTATGCCACCATTTGAAGTAAGATTTGAATAGATAAGCTAGTTATGTATGTCGTTATGGCATCGTGGAATCAGTGAGGTTGAGAAAAACCATAGAAAAGGACGCAAAATGCTGCTTTAAGTTGCTTCTGCATTGCTGAGATGTTTGACCCTAAAAGGCTTCATATCGCACAATTAAAGGTAGAGTCTGGCCGTTTGATTTCAATTTCACACAATGATTATCATAATTTGTATTTTCACTGTGGCATTACAGAAAGATTGTTCTACACTGCTTTGATTGCAAACTATAAAGCTTGTTGTATTTCATGGTTCCCTAATGTCCTTTACATAACCGAACAGTGATATTGTGTTATGGTTTCCCCTTACCGAACAGTGATAGTGTGTTACGGTCCCCTTAACCGAACAGTGATAGTGTGTTACGGTCCCCTTAACCCAACAGTGATAGTGTGTTACGGTCCCATTAACCAAACAGTGATAGCGTGTTATGGTCCCCTTAACCGAACAGTGATAGCGTGTTACGGTCCCCTTAACCGAACGGTGATAGTGTGTTACGGTCCCCTTAGCCGAACAGTGATAGCGTGTTACAGTCCCCTTAACCAAACGGTGATAGCGTGTTACGGTCCCCTTAGCCGAACAGTGATAGTGTGTTACGGTCCCCTTAACCTAACAGTGATAGTGTGTTACGGTCCCCTTAGCCGAACAGTGATAGTGTGTTACGGTCCCCTTTGGTGGCTGCTGAGTGAAGATATCTCATGATTGTTGATAATTTATCAGAATTGATGGTGACTGTAGAACTCCTTGCTGAAGGCAAAAAGAATTTATGTGATAGCATTTTGTACTAATTTTTGCTTAAGGTCAACAGAAGGCAAATTCTGCCAATTTTGTAACCCATGCTAACTTTTCAAATGAAAGCTTGGATGAATTTCACATTTAGTACCTGTCCATCCACATTTGTACAAGAACCCCTGTTTTCATTCTGTGAAAATGAAGGGTATCTTTATATGAAGTCTTAAGATAACTCCAAACTCAAAAGCTTGAGTGAACTTGAGACTTGATATGTAGGGTCACATTAGTGCAAAATTTTATCGATCCCTTCTTCAGTGGAACCAGATTTAAAATTCAGCCCTGAATAAAGAGAGCAAGGGATAATTTGTGGTATAGCAAAGTGCTTCACAAGATGGTCGACATGCTACACAAACGAAAAGATACATATCAAATTAACTTTGTAAATTAGAACATGGAACAATAAGAAAACAATCGCAGCTGGCATTCTGCATAAAACCCCATCACTTTCTTTAAAATCGTATATAAACAGATATATCTCATGTTGACATTCAAATTAGAATAAAAAAACCCAACATAATACATGCATAGAGTATAGCACCTTGTACACGCACTTGTTCAGAATGACCTTTAAACAGACAAATAGACAACAAATAGGGTCATAGGTCAACTACTGTATGAGTCTGACTCGGTAGCGAATCAAAGACACGACTACTGCCACATGTTAGTGATGTTGTTAGCTTTGCTTGGTACTAAAGCAATTCTCTACCATGTTTGACTACAGGTGCTTACGAAGACTTTTGATCAGGTATGATATTAGATGCCGTCCCTGTTTTTTATTTTACCAAGATTTTATTTATTTTATTATTTAGGATGAAACAAATGTGCCATAGCGTATGGTCTGTTCGTTTAATGAGAATATCATTTAATTAACGGAAATAGTAATTACCTGTAAAGTCTCATTCCTGATGCTACTTGGAAGGCATTATATTATTTTATATTACAAAACCACCGATTGAAGGAGATGTTTTGTTTTTGTCCCTTGTGCATATTTAAACCATACATTCCACTATCTCAGGAGCACACGTGGGATGAATTTATGTTCAGTTATGATGAAGATTTGGCAAGGTTTTGTCCGTGATTACCATATGATGGATGTAATATTCGTTATATGGTATTATACAACACCTAATTGTATTCTGGTCATTTGATTGGTCAATTGCTCGTTGATTGCATGCAAAATCCGCTCTATTGCACGCTATGAAATAGAACCGTGCGTTATACTTTTTTGATAGCACTTTTTTCAATGGTAAGAGAGCAGAGAAACCTGTCTGTACGAAACAATCTGTTGCATGAGTGCATTTTACATCCAATTATATCCAACTTGAATTTGAAGGTGTTGTATAAAACAAATAATGAATGGTTTCCATTCGTGCAATAGTGCAAATATTTCATTTGTTGAAAGATGTAATTTGTTCCATTCAACTAGGCTGCGCCTCGTTGAATGGAACATTCTATCTTTCAACTCATGAAATATTTGCACTATTGCACGAATGGAAACCATTCATTATTTGTATAATATACCACTAAAATATAACACTGTTGGTCATATCATTGGTTGTTATGTTATTAATTCCACCAGGCAGTTCATCAACAAACAATGATTCTAAAGAAGAATGTTTATTGATTGACAGATTATGCAAATTTTTACATCCTAAAGGGTTTAGATTTTTTCCATAAAGAAACCATTTTACAAATTGATATTTAAAAAAAATGATATTACTGTAGGAAAGCATAACTATTCTTGAAAATGGAAAGTTGCATGGATTTCAATTAACATGTAGCTGTGATTGCCGCACTGTAGGAATTAAAGGAATTAATACTTCATTTGTTAATCTCTGATATCCCAGTATTTGAATCACCTTGTGAATTGCTAAAATTACCAAGAGAAGAAACTTCAGAATTGTGCAAGTAACATAACTCAATTCTTGTGTGTTGCCTAGTACCAACTACAGTTACAATGTCCCTGTTAAAAGAGTAGAATTGCATATATCTCATTTTAATGCGGTATTGTGTTATTGCTGACAGTTTGGGGTGCATGTGGATGCCTGATTTTTATTGACTCTAAACTAAGACGTAAGTTGAATGAAAATACCAAGTTGTGCTTTTACGTTGTTCTATCGAAAGAGCATTAGGGATGCTTCACAAACACTTTATATCTTTTATCACCTAACCTTTAGGGAGCAAAAAGCGAAACTTGTGGGAATTAGGAAGAGAGGGCAGCATATAATGTTTTATAGCACATCAATAAAACAAATGGTAGCATTATTTATTCAGCTTCTGATTTACAATACATGATTCTACTAGGACATAAAGTTGACTTTGAATGTAAGAGTGGGATGGAGGTAGTGAGTGCTTTTTGTCTTATCATTCATTTTGGTATTTTGCTCTGGAGCCAAACAGAAGATGTGAAAAGATGTGTCAGGTTTATTAGTTTCCTCTCAGTGTAAGTCAATTATCAAATGTCTCCGCTGAAATTGCTGTATTCCCACTCTCAGCTTAATGGTTTAGTATATCACACCATGCTGTCTGTGAACATTGAAACCATGTTCGCAAAACTGTCTGTCTGTGATACTCTAACTTGGTTAAAAATAAAAAGGTGCAGTTTCACAATCCATTTAAACTTGAAGCATCATTGCATTATAATTTACAAGTCAAACGCAAGATGACATTGTGGCACTCAGGGGGGGTAGGAAGCTTCCAAAAAGTGGGGGGGGGCACAACATGAGAGGGGCGCTTTCTCATTCCACATGCACCACTCGTTATGCTATAAGCCGATACACACCGGCCATATCTCTTAAATATATATGATGTGTTAGTATGCTATCAATAATATTATGGTGCACGTGAATAATTAAAATAAAATATTAAAATTAACAAAGGCTTAAGATATCCAAAAGACAGTTCTACATCAACAGGACACATTTTATTTGGCTGTAGGGCACATTTGCTATTTTGGAAAAAAGTGGGGGGGGGGGCGTACCCGGCTCCTACCCCCCTGGTGTCACTTACACTTATACAAAAATGGATGGATAAATTAATCACAAAGCAGACCTACAGTAGTGAACACATTCTTCTTGTTTTGAAAGAAGACAACCTTCTCCTGATTTGGTTTCAAATAGGCGGTAGCTAGTCTGCTAAATAAAGTACAAAATTGCCTAACACAAGCAAAGAGATGACATTTTTGCATATTCAACATTAATGATATGTGGAACATCATGCCTGTTTACATTTCACATTAAAAACATCTTAAAAATCACTCACAAAGATATAATTGACCAATTATTCATATTTATGGATGTATTGCAACATAAGGGAAAAACAAGTGCTAGTGTTTATTTTTTTCATTGTATACTCTAGCTGATGTTGGCTGAAATATTTAAAGCATTTCCTAAAGGGGTATTTTGTTTATTTAATAGTTGTTTGCAAGAAATGCGCCTCTTTCAAATATGTAAAGCCTTTTTTTCCTAAATCCTGATGTAATCAAATATCAAAAATAGTGTTGGCTATAATAATGCGAGAAATCAGTCCATAATACAAAATGTGAACAACTACGTAATGTTAGCTAGCAAGGGGTCTTTTAAACCCAGCAGAAGATTTGTACATATTGTTAATTCTCTCTGCTTTCTGGGAAATTTCATCGGCAAGAAAATATTGATGCTGCTCTAAAATTTGGTTTGTTGAAGCAAGCAATTTTCTTTGAATAAGCGGAGCTGTGCCTTGTGATAATCCCTTTCCTGGGCAGCTTAAATTTTGGTTTGTTGAAGCAGCAATTTTCTTTGAAAAAGCGTAGCTTTGATAATCCCTTTTCTGGGCAGCTTATTAACTTTAATTTTGCTTTTTTGAGGCAGCAATTTGCTTTGAATAAGCGGAGCTTTGCCATGTCATAATCCCTTTCCTGGGCAGCTTATAAGCTTTACATCTCAATATTCATTTCAGATAAGAGCGAAACATTTGTTGATGTTCACTAGGGCCGGATGTGATTATTAGCAATGTAGCAAAAAGTGAATTGGATGGAACAGTAAATTAATAAAAGAAATGTGGCTACCTTTGAGTGGCAAATACCAGGAAGATATCCAACTTTTTTCAAATGCTGTCAGATTTTGATAAGCTCTGGATACCTTTGGTAAACATGGCATGAATTTCCGAAGTGGTGTTTAACTTTTCTACTGCATCAATACCAAGCAGTGTTTGTTATTGGTATTAAACTGCGGTTGCCTATATTTACAAAATGCAGCTGATGTACTAAGCGTTCCGATTTGAATCATATTGAAATTGGAAATTATTATTGTAATTTGATGTACGTACCATGCATCTGACTCTGAAATGTTTACTCTAAGCATACTACTACCACTTCAGTGGTTTGCATTCTCTTTGAGAATTGCCATGACGTACCCAGTAGTACCATCATTTACCTGTACTACAAGCATTGAAAGGGATAATAACAAAGTTTTGACATTTGAAAACAAAATTTATAATACAGAGTAACACATTGATCTAAATCATACCTTAAAACCTTGTTCCATCATTGAGATAATAATATTGCAGTTTATTTTTAATAGTGCAATATTCTGTAATGTTATACAAGGACTAGACCAACACAGTTGTTGTTGTTTTTCAACCAAAAGTGAAATGATTAGATAACCATGGAAACAAAGTCTAACTGTGGGAAGGGATGTCTTTTTGTGATGGTGAGGTGTGACCACCTCCATGGTGTGACCAAGTGACTTAATAAAACATTAAATATTGATTTTCAGTTGCAGGAGTTGGGTCCTGATATATAGTCACTGAAAAAAGTGGTTTGTGACATCACAAGTTCTTACTCAATGTATTTTTCCAATTTTTAATGAATAAATTTCAAGAATCTTATGTGTTCCTTTTCATTTGCTATGCATTATATCTGTTTTGAGTTTTACACTTGGTTATCCTTTTTTCTTATAAAATTGGTATGATTTATTGAAATATGCATTGCCAGGGGTAAGGAGAGTCTTGTTAATATTGTACTCATATTTACTGACTGTCTCTGGAGTAACATCTCATTTTGTTTGCCTAAGTTGATTCTTTGAGGATTACTTGGCGGTATGAGATGAAGGTACAAATCTGATATTAAATACAATTGTCCCTTTACATTGCAATGATTTGTTGGTAATATTTTGCTGTGAGATTCGACTAATAATTAGAAGTATGTCTCTCTTGTAAGAAATTAAGGAAGTTCATGTGAAGTAATATAGAAATCCATTCCTCTATGCTCAAAAGATCAGTTAAGAAGGAACATACTGTTTTATTTTTTGGAATGTATTCCTCTGCAAAATTCATGTTTCCATTCTGTATAACTTAGCAGAGCAAACCAGAAAGCTTAGTGATTCTGTGCCAAATTTTGTATGAAAACATTCAACAGTAATACTGGAAACAAGCTTTCTAAGTGTTTCTAAGAACAGTCACCCAATATATAGCCTTAATTGGCACAAAACCAAACAACGTAACTGATCCACTCTCAGTCCCCTTACACTGAGACTCACTGTATGACAATGTTACAGTAAATGTGCATCACAAGTCCCTTGGAGAATAAAGGATTCACAGGTCTGAATTTGCTATCTTGTTTAATGGGATTTTATATGATTTTTGGGCAGTCAATGGCTTGGAATTATTTGGATTTGGTCAATTGGGTCAATTGGACCAAAATATAGTGAAACCAGGAAACGAAAACGTTTCAGTGGTTCCGATACCTAATGATATTTGTGGTGTACATTGATTGTCATTGATTCAACTTGTGTTTGAGATATCATGTTCACAAGCTGTTCTGATGATTTCCCATTATGCACCATCCACTCTTGAATATTAATGAGGTACACTTGTTGTTTTGCAAAGAACATGTACTTACTATGTAGTTACATCACCATACCAAATATGAACTATATAGGACATACGGTTGAAGAGACATTGACATTTAAAGAATTACAAGTTAAGGCCCGCCCGCTCATTAATATTCACGAGATGGGAACCACAAACAGTTGGAAACACCTACACATCATTGGGCATCTACCTACCAAGTATAACATTGATTCAACTTGTGGTTGTTGAGATATATTTTAAAAGCTATTTGTCACATACACACATGCTAACATAATAATTATTGCAAAAGTTACTGAGCCTTCGGACATCGTAACCAAAACGTTACCCAAGTTTGTGTGAAATGAGTCAGATTAACATGACCGTTGTACGTCAGTGTCCGTTAACATAATCTAAACTTGCACATATGATGTCATCACAGCTGATGGTGTGAACTTTACAATGGACAGAATGTTGTACATTAAAAATATAACATAAACACTGTGATGTTTATCTGCAAAAATAGAATATTTATTGTATTATTGCTGTTTAACAAACATGTTAAATACAGACTGTGGCAAGACATAGCTGGACCAAAGATAATCATAACAGTCAAAAGTATCAGTTATTGTTAAATGAGGCAATAAATTACTATTTCTCATTGCAATATTCTTCCAACTGATCAAATACAGTAGAATAACCTTGTTTGCTAACAAAATCCTAATAAAAAGAAGCACAGTTTTATATTTTACTAACTCAATTCCTTCTGAACATTACGAGTAAATTTATATTTTCAAAATATTTACATGGCAATGACATTCAACTTATGAGAATAATAAGTTGTTTCAAGGGTATGCAGTATTTGCAGTACATTTATTACCTATGGATATATTGTTGTCTTTACTCTTGTAACAATGAAGTGATTTTGAAATGGAAACATGTCATTCCAATTTGACATTGATGACTCAATAACCAAGTTGTGGATTAAAGACAGTACCCAACTACCCATACCACCCATGATAGTACAAGATGGCTTAAATAAGGCAGAAATACAAGCTGTCATCAATAATTACTGAAATAAAGAGTGCCATATATTACTGTGATATTTCAAACTAAGTCTGCTGAGTTTGATACAGAATAGTGTAACTGGATGAAGATGCAAATGTTTGTGTCAAAGTTTAGAATGGTTTGCACCCCCCTTCCACCCCCCCCCCCAAAAAAACCAAACTTTGTCCTGTACTATGGTAACTGCATTAAGCTACTGTAACTTGAATGGTTATAACCTAGCATCCTTAGTACAGTATTTCAGTCCGTTTGATTCTAAAATACTGAACATACCAGATCTAAATTTTATTTAACCAACCAAATACTAAACACACCACAACTAATTATGAGTAATTAATATGGTTTGCCACTAGACCTAGTCATGACAACTACAGTACCAGGAGTGATGACCAAGCTGAAATTAATACTAAGAAAGGCTTTTCTTTTCCCAAAATCTGTCATGTAAATGAAACCCTGCAGGAATTTGCCAATTTGGGCCATCACTGATAAACTATCAAGAATTTTTTTTTTCAGCAACTATCAGATTATTATAAGAGAAAGGTTTAAAACATGATGACTTTTAAGTTAGCATGTCAAATTGTGTGAGTTAAAGTTACATCCAAAAATATTGTCCCTGATATATTGTATAAAGTCAATGTGAAAGTTCTTAACAAAGAATAAAAACATAAAATATAAAAAAATAATACAGAAGAAGAAGAACAAGGAGAAGAAAACCATGCAAGAAGAGATTAAGTGAAGAAAGTAAGAAGACCAAAACACTGCTGGAAGATGCAACAAGTCTTACCCAGATAGAGGACTTTCACAGACTTGGCTACTTGCCTTATAAGGAAATTCAAAGGCAATATTCAACTAACCAATTTTGCTACTCTATTGTATGCACATTTCTTCCACACATCTGAAGGGAGCTGACACAGACTTGGCTACTGTACTTGCCTTATAAGGAAATTAAAGGGTGTGAAGACTCGCGCAAAAAGAAATGTCTAATGCCGGCAATCTGACCTAGTTTCAAATGAGGTGTAACAGAAGTGTTAAACACCACCATCGATCCCAGAAAATACCCACACAGCTTGTTACCGTCGGTAATTAGACACTAGTGTACAGGCAGTACATACAGCTGCGGTCAACAGTACATACAGCTGCGGTCAATACCCACAGCACAGTATACAAACCATACAGTTATGGACATCTCAGGTCCAGCTAAAGATAACAATTAAGGTATCACCTTTCATTACTGTCTGCATTTTGTAGCGACACGAACAAAACGTCACTTGCAAGCAACAGAAAGTTAACTTTTTCAGATGGCCGCATGCGGTTTGGGCGAGTCTTCAATGCCTTTAAGAATTATGTTAAAGAGGTTTTGTTTTGACATAAATGTCACATTAATCAAACTAAATAAGTTACTTGAAATGATAACCATCTGACCTTTGGCTGAGGTCTTCTTGAAGATAGAATGGACTTCTCTGATGGACAGAGGTTAAAAATATGCGCAGTAAAATAAATTTCATGTTTTACTGGTCTTGCTTTCATTTATCGCATATTGTGCCATGTAGCAAAATCTGAATCACAGCTGTAAGGGATTGATTTGATGAGAATTTATAACAGAGATAGATCTAGCACTTTTAAGACTCTCATTTTAGCATCATTCTGTTGACCTCAAATGATCTTGGATGACACCACCAAACAATAACTTGGATCCTTGCACCCGTTATTGGAAAGACACAAAACTAATTATGATATCTGTCAACATCACCCTTCTTGAGATATCATGTTCTCACATGAGGGTTGTGATGGTATGTCCATGCTTGGGATCACAAACTGCCAGACCTTGTACCACAGACAATAATGAGTATAGTCCCAAGTTGCCCGGTATGTGAAAGAGATTCTGTTTAAGGTGATGTACTTCAAAATAAGTAGATATAGACTGTCCCTGGATGTACACAAACATAATGACAGCTAAAAAAAATTGCCAATTTTACTCTCAGCACCAAGATATTTTCTCAGCTCCAGCAGGTATGCGATGTTCTCATGTTGTTATTCACCTGATGTTCTGTAAGTTAAAAATCATCTCACAAAACCCAAACAGTATTAACCTGATGGTACTGTAGCTTCATATGACTTGCTCATGTGTAAAGTACATGAAAGGTTTCATTCTTTTGCAAGCTTGGGTCATTCCAAGGTTCTAGAATCCTAGCAGTACACTTCTGGTCACAGGTGCACCCCTAAGGAACACCCTGTACCCGCTCGCAGCACTCCGAGGGTAATTTATTCCAATTGTACACATAAGACTGTCTGAGTTGTTGTTCACTTTCACACATCTTACCTGTCTTTTGCAATTGCTGCCATTTATTTCTAAGGCTCTCTATGCTCTGTTTATGAGAGATGATATACACATTTCGACAGCCTCGTGATTTGTACTCGGTGTCGAACCTGGGGTCGTGCTCCCTGGTGACATCGACCGGAGCCAGCCACGAGCCCAAGGAGACGTCTTCGGCATGGTGAAGTTTAAGGTACGGAGCGTTCCTGGCCACAAAGTGAACAAGATCCGATGAGATGACGTACCCTCCTCCGAGAGCATAGGGAATGTATCTATCGCAGAGGACCCAGTCGGCTTCACCATACTTGCCATTTCTATGGACATGGGCCCGGCCATCAAAGAATCCCCAGTATAACTTGACCTTACTCTTGCTTTCGAGTTCTCTCTGGAGTACATCCAGTTTGACAAACGAGTCGTCATCCACTTTAAGCATGTAATCAAATTCAACGTTACTGTCGGCCCATACCATCATTTCCAGAACTTTACGGGTCAAACTCTTGAAAGCATCTTCGACGTTGGTCAAGTATAAAAGATCTTGAAACTTGTCATTCTCTTTCTTTAACTCTTCAAATTCCTTTTCAGAGACTTTTGCTGTTCCTAAGACAAATCTTATCATGACATCTTTATTCTGCTTCTGTAGCCAATTGTTTCGTAACTCTTCCCTCCTGGTCAGGAGAGGCGGGGCAGAGAGAATAAATATGACGAGAGATGCTTTGTATTTCTTATGGACATTGGCTGAATCATCCAGGCTAAATATGTCGGCACTCTGATGGTCGGTGGCACCGGGACATTGACCACCGGAAGGATTGCATCTTGCCAGGTACAGGAAGATTGCAATGAAAGACAGGCCTGGGATGATGATGAGAAATGGGTTTGTGGTTCTGACCATTCTGCCCACCTTTCTTTGGGCTTTGTAGTTCATACCTATCAAGAAGAAGGAAGAAGTAATCATTATTTATTAGAGGTGGAATGTATGTTACATAAATGTGTTAAAAAAAAAACATTCTTAAACAACAATGTCAGTCTTCAGTATTTCTGCGATTGAAAATGGTGCAACTGTGTACATCTGCAATCTACTGTAGCTCTACAGTGAATTACTGAGCAAAATCAGCAAATTATTCTTTTGTTGGAGTAACTATATATACAGGGCCACTCGATGATTCTATCTGAGCATCCGGATGCGCGGATGCTCAGTCCCCAGTACGTATGTGAGTAAAAAATGTCAAAGTCCAAGTTCTTTCTTTTTGAGTGGATGCGCAGATGCTTGGATGCGGGGTCAAAAATTTCCTAAGTCCTTTCCTAGTACTTCCGTGGTGGATGCGCGGACATAATGAAATACGTGATGGAATTTTAGAGGGCGTCATACATGTACGGATGCCTTTTAAGAACGACACACTTTTGATGTGGAATATCTTCGTACATGCGGGACTTTCAGTATTTGAAATACGTGATGGTATACAGTATGGAGAAACTTTTCGAAAATTTGCTAAGTGGAATATTGAACATACTGTTTAACGCACTATCTTTGAACACAACAAATAGAGATATCATGAACATACAGCCTAGAATTTACATTTGGATAGGAAATGGTCGGGAGTTTATAGATGCAGGTGAGGATATTCACATAGGTAATAAAACTACAGACACACCGCGCATCCGGGTGCTCGGAAGAGTTAATGAATGGCCCTGTATTCTATAATTGTACCCTTTTATTTACAGCGCAATAAGGACAGTGTGAGAAACTTTAATGGGAAAGGGTAGGGGCGGGGGGACTTAATTACGTTGCTCCATCATATACTGTAAAGATATATGTTATACTGTAATGTACAGTAGCATGGGCAAATTATAAAGTTCTTGTGTCTAGTCATAAAATTAAAATCTAGCATATATAGTACTATAGACAATGTAGCAAACTTATTTTGAGTAAATTTAAGGAGATGAATGTCACCCATAGGTGCGAAAAGATGCTTTTAAAATTTACTTTCTTACTCAGTGAAATGAGTCTTCAAATTTTTCTGAACTACTGTATTTAGGAGACTTAAATGAGACAATTAACAACTCACTGACATTGTTTCTACATTTGGCAATAGTCATGGCAATATGTTGCTGGACAGAAATACATCAGGTACAGTGTATCATTATGGGTAAGTCATGGATGTGTTAAAATGTTGTTTACTTCAGCATGCAGTAGGTAAGACATCCCATCCACTGTATTTTATATCGGTTAGACAGCTACTATTAAACATTCTGAATATCATCAAATCCTGAAAAGCTTTCACATTCAGCATGATTTAAAGGGAGTGAAGGCTCGCGCAAAAAGAAACGTCTAATGCCGGTAATCTGACCTAGTTTCGAATGAGGTGTAACAGAATTGTTAGACACCACCATCGATCCCAGAAAATACACACACAGCTTGCTACAAACGATACAGCGATGGACATCTCAGGTCCAGCTAAAGATAACAAGGTATCACGTTTCATTACTGTCTGCATTTTGTAGCAACACGTACAAAACGTCACTTGCAAGCGACAGAAAACTTTTTCAGATGGGCACATGCATGCGGTTTGAGGCGAGTCTTCAATGCCTTCAATGAGCTACACTTTGCATACAAAATAAGGAAGGGCTACAATGTACTTTTTCCAAAGGGCTTCTGATTGTGCTGGACATAAATGACCTGGAAGTCGGATCAAAGTGCTTTGTTTGCAAACTTTGAGCCACTGTAATTACTCTTTGGACAATATACTGATGAAAGTGACTCAGTGATGTAACAATGTTTTGCAGCCACACCTGTAGTGGCCTGCACTGGATTTGAAAGGTAGTGGAGGGAGAAGGTTGGGATTAGAGAGGAGATAGATGAGAGGTAGGGGCCTGAAACTTTATATGAAAGGATCTGAGGCAAATGAAAGATTTTATAAATCAAACTTGTCATTTAAGTTTGTTTGCTGAAAAGGTTGGCAGCGATGGGCTAGTTTGGAATTGATGGGTGAAACTATGCATGGTGCAAGTTGACTGATCTCTACAACGACTATAATTCTGTTCAAATGCTTTTCTGAACCTGAGATATTGACGAATCAATTGATATTTGAGAGTTCTTGATGAAACAAGCAATATACATACTGCTGTACTCAATTTATCTAGCCTGGTTAGGCTACTAAAATCTAAATTATTGAGGATTACAACTTAGTTAATAGTTTCTACAATTACATACTTCACCATTTAACTCTTTAACAACGTGGCAAGTTCTTCAAATGCAAACAATTAGGTAACAGTACATAAACTGTAACACAATTGGAGTTGAACAACGTCCGGATATCTAATGTTAGGCTACACTGTGTCCGATCAGCTGTTTCTTGTATTATGCTCCACGCAGGCAGTAAACACACCGGCTCTTCAACAAATTCTCGTCCGAATTCTTTAAAGCAAAAAAACACTTACCTGATCTAGTGCGGATTGATAATGATGGTACCTTGATCCAAATTTCTGTCACATTTGCCCTGACATTTGACTGTATGATAACACCGACCAGTGGCTACAGATTGAAATCTAGCGGTATATTTTCGCGTAGGCAATGGTAGCCCCTGATGTAGGCGTATATAGCAACGTCAACGTAGTGCCCATGTGTGTTTGCACAGTAGTTTTCAAACAGCAGACTATTTTGCCTGTCAGCAAAATAAATCTCAGACGAAACATCACCGAACAGAGCGTTGGACAAGCATGGAACGCCGAACCATTGCACGCATTTCTGTTGTGTAAACGATTTTATGGTAAAATAATACACTCTCCAGGCAGGGGCTCACATACAAATGTTCGACAGAGATGGGGAGGAGTGGTTGAATGTGGCGTTCGCACCTTCACCTTCAAAAATCTCTGCTTGTCCCGAAAAATAACATAGCTCCCAACTCTTGAGAAGGCAAATGCTGGTCCATGCCACGAATCGCCGTCCTGGGGGAGGGGTATAAGGGGAGGGGGTGTCCCCCCCCTTTATTTTTTTGGGAATCCTGGTGATGCCTACAAGTACAATGGTGTCACTTAGAAAGGCTTTTGTCACCCAAAATTTTCTGAGAAATATGCATTTTTTTGTGTGTAACATCAATAAATTGAATAGTAGGTGATAATTCATTCTTTCCCGTGGCATGAAAATGTTCGCTGCTCGCCCCAATGAAAAGAAATATAGGCTAATTTGAGGTTCAAATGATGCTGTCAAGGAGGTTTTATACTCTATTATGCTAAATGCTAAAGAAATGATGGTTGCTAAGTCAAAATTTGATGCAATTTTTTTTATGTATACTTGACAATTACAATGCGGGTATTTCGGACGCTTGCGCGGGTTTGGGTGTTAGAATGCGGGTCCAACCCGCGAAATGCGGGTCAGTTGGGAGCACTGAAATAACTCATACTCCTCATCATTATGGTGATAGCACACTATGCACATTCAAGTAATTTTCTTCATAATCCGTCGAAATTGAGATTTATATTGTCAATATGAACAATAAAAAAATAGAGAAAAAATTGTTGAAATTTTGTTATAAATCACATCAAATTTTGAGACATGTTGTCGAAGACTTGAATTAAAAAGTGGCATAAGTTTTCATACATTTGAGATGAAAAGTTGACTTACAAGTACACCACATTACTGTGACAATTTAGTGATGCTTAAAGGTAGTCAGTTATAGGCCCCAAATTTTATAGCAAGCTATAACTGCTAGAAGTTTTCAAAAAGTTCTTTCCTGGAGGTCTTTACTCTTCAAATTGTTCTCAGACAATTTTAAGGAACACACAAGTTGGCTTCATGTCGCAGTGAGGAAAATTTCCTCAAAGGTTGTAATAAAAACAGTTTAAGATTTTTGACCAAAGGTGACCATATTTGAATATCTAGCAAATTTGGGGCCAATACAGCATACCTTTAAGTCACCGTCTAGGAAAATTATATGGAGTATGCTACCCTAAGATGCTACCACTTTATTCTTCATCGCAAAGGTAGAATCTGCTTTCACAGTTGGTCCACTGTCTTACCCACTGGTAAACATGACAGCCTGCACATAGAAAACAGTCCTCAAATTCACTCGAGCATTAATAATTCGTTACTTGATAGCATTAATTACCCTAAATACTGCTGGTTAGCATTCATCCTTGAGCACACCTAATTTATTGACCAGCCACCTGTGTGATTGTAAACACAAGTGCTCTAATTGCCAGCACTGCTTTCCTGTGTGTGAAGACAAGTTTAGCTTGACCACTGAATTGGTACACTGTGAGCTTAATTTGTGCATATGAGCATTCAGTATAGCTAGCATTATCAACTCGGGTACATATTCAATCTCCCATTTTTGGCCAAAACAGGGGACGCTGATGGTATTTGCTATAGGCAGGTAAGATCCTAATGAATGCACTATCATTGGCAAGCTTGCTCACTGATTCTCAAGGCAAACTACTACACAAAATCATCGGAAAATAGACAGAAAAAGAAACACCCACCAAAGCGGAAGCTCGGTATCTTTATATCTTTACGTATATTTGACTTCTAAAGGAACAGAAATCGTTTCTAATTAGTTCATGGTAACATGTAAAACTTTCCGATGAACCAGGTTACTAAAAGAGGGACACGTGACCAATATTAAGCATATTAAAAACATATTTCAAGGCTCAGATGTCTTAAATTGCATCCCTAACTTCATCTTATTAGGAATATGTAAATAGGGGGCTCGTATCACAGATAAACCATTGTACAAGTGATGCTGGAATCTAAAAACATCTATATTTTGAATTTGTTTCACTCTCAACGGAACAAGAAGTTACCTGCACATGATTAAATTAAGTTACGTGTTGGTTATTTCATCATACTCCATAGTAAGTTATTATAGCAAAGGCCTTACAGTGTATTATAGTTCTCATGTAGTTCTGGTCTGAGTTTGTATGGTTCTTGTTCCAGCTTAGACTCTCTGGTCAAGTGTAGCTCCTGTTCCCTTGTAGCAGAGTACATCAATAAAGACATTCTGCATCCCAACATAAACAAGACATGCTGTGATTCATAAATGATATTTCTTTAATTTCAAACTAACAAAAACATATATCTAAAGAAGGGGAGGAGATAGGAGAGGAGAGATGGTGAGAGGAGGGGAAGGGAGGATTAGGAAAGATTTAAAGCTGGGGCATTAACTGTATATGGTGAACCAAGAGTGTTTACTGAAGGTTGCTGGAGTTGAAGAGTGGATTTGAAAAAAAATCCAAATCCAATACCTTTATGCTAACAACTCCACTGAGGCCTTCACTGAATTTGCATCAAGATAATACATATTTCTACTTAAGGTCCAATGACCTAATGAATCTTAATGATAGATGAAATTCTTGAGAAGTATCCAGCAAGATTGACTGAGAGCTTGGCTCCACTACTATTACTAATGATAGTAAATCATATGACACTTCTTGAGACAATGAACATGTGCACAAAACTCTTCTCTTTCACAGACATAAAAAAGAATTTCAAGTGAAAAAGAAAAACAAACAAAAGTCAAAGCCCAAAAAGTTACCATAAACAGATAAAAAGGTTCCCATTGTTAACGATGTGCATAAAGGACCACTATTCTTGAAAATAGTTCAGTATTGCAAGCATTTCTCAATATCATTCATTTTCCAACTTTTTTATATCTTTCAAACTGAAACATCTGGTGGCTTTTCCCCCCAAACTCTACAAATAATTGTATTTAGTAAAGACTGTTAGATTATAATGCATAAAGGCACTGTCCTAGCAGCAAGTCGTAAATGATAACTACATGTTCATATTGCAACTTGTCATAATCGAACATTACATCATTATGTTATCTCCTTGTCATATGTTACACATAAAATCATGTACTTATGCAATTCATCACTAATATAAGAAACAGGTCAGAGTGGAGGACAGCTGCTTGAAGGCTAGGCCTGTACAGGCCTGTAGCTACATCTGATGGAAATGTGTGGTAGGATATGACTTTTTGAGAATAAAGGTCATCACTATTGCACCCAAATAATATGCTAGAAAGTCAGGTATTGGTCACCAATGTTCAAACTTCAACAAGTACTTCCCAACAACTCTAAATGTAGCGATTCTAATTAACTGCAATATTTCATTGTCTACTCTAAGTCTACTCGACGACTGAGAATAACTAGGGGGATCAGAACCTCTAAAGAAAGTACTTTTGAAAACTTCAAGCAATTTTAAGTACGCTATAATTTGTGGCCAAAACTGAGGACCTTGACAGTTGACAAAATATGCTAGACAGTATGAAGTCGGATTTGAAGTCACACAATTCACTAAAAACCAGGATGAGAAGAACAAATATCGTCTACTATTTTTCTGGGTATGCAGTGCCATATTATTTATAGATATAATACCTGTATCTGTTTGTAACATTTGACCTCGCTGTGACCTATGACATACCCATGCACAGTCGAACTCATGCAACCTTCACAACTAGACAAGATAAAGTGTGTGTCTTTAACTAACCTTCCATCTTTCAAGAGATAATTCCATCACGAGCATCGAGATAAGAGCAATCACATTTCAGAGGGTCGCAGGCAAGAAATCTGGTATCCTTATAATCAAATGAACAGGATGAATCAGAAACTAACTAGGTAAACCAATGCATCTCCTTCAATGCAGAGCACAGAACCACTGGTTTACATAGTAACATAAAAGAGCAGAACTGATATTGAAACTAGCCAACAGTAATAATGATTCACCCAGTTGTGGAAATGTTGTGGTGTATCCAGCAACTTAGATAGAATTCATGAAAGATAATATATGTGATTCTGATCTCTGATGAATGGCCTCCCTCACAGGCACCTTTCAGGTAAATCACAGCCATTTACAGAAGGACAGTTTCATGTATGTTTATTTAGTATGTAACAAATACATCAAAATTAAATCCAGACTATTGGATCCAAAAAGGGCTGGTGTTCCAAACTCTGTCTTTCAGTGGGTAGAATAAATACTTAGCTCACTTAAAGGGTGTGAAGACTCGTGCAAAAAGAAACGTCTAATGCCGGTAATCTGACCTAGTTTCGAATGAGGTGTAACAGAAGTGTTAGACACCACCATCGATCCCAGAAAATACACACACAGCTTGCTACCGTCGGTAATTAGACACTAGTGTATAGTCAGTACATACAGCTGCAGTCAATACCCACTGCACAGTGTATAAACGATACAGCGATGGACATCTCAGGTCCAGCTAAAGATAACAAGGTATCACGTTTCATTACTGTCTGCAGTTTGTAGCGACACAAACAAAACGTCACTTGCAAGCAACAGAAAGTTAACTTTTTCAGATGGCCGCACATGGTTTGGGGCAAGTCTTCAATGCCTTTAATGATATCCCTGTAGCCTTTGACATGAGCAATGCCCATTGTGGCTCTTATTCTGATGATCTGTGCTTTAATAGTGAAGGTCACAACAGCAGGAGGTGTATCAATATCAAACCCTTGTGGTGTAGACACATACAGCAGGAGTGTTCTTGCAGTATCAACTCCAGGAGTGTGTCCATTGTGTAAACCATCCCCAAAAGTGATCAATTACTAATGACAATCCCAACCAATATCTTAAAAAATGAGAAGATAATACTAAAACATAAAAAAAGGAGTCCCGATTGGTCGTCAAGTTTACTTCTGCAAAGCAAATTCCTTTTCCACCATCTTCTTGTAGGCATCAATCCCTCCTTCCATGGCCTTCACCGTGCCTGATCCACAGACCCACAATTCCTTGCAGACCATCCGTATTAAACTCTCGTCGTGGGATACGAGAATCACACCGCCCTATGATAAAGAAATGAGCCAAAAAAATTACTGGATGAAAATATGTTTTCCTTCTTCTGAGAAAAACAGAAACCAAACCAGGAATCCTTTGTGTGTCTTTAATGTTGACTTTGATACAAGTTTAAGAGATTCTTCATTTAAGTTGGTTTGTTTTTTAGTTATAAAAACAATTGAAAAAAAGGAACATCATGATAATATACTAATTTAAGTCTTCTCTGTTGATTTCTTAGTGTTCTTTCTTGATCAAATACATATTGAAAAAATAATTGATAAAGAAGGCAAAGCTTAAATGTGGAACAGTGAAAAAATTCATTAAAAATTTGTGGGTCTTGGATGAATTAGTTAATAACATGTGTAATTTAGCAGTAAGCATAATGAGGAAACCAAACATGTCAATGTTATAATAAGCAGTATCCTAGTACCCAAATAATATTTGTTAATATTACAAAGATTGGTCAGAAATGACTAAAAGTAACAACTGTTTGTGAAATACAGCATTATCAACTCCTAACATCAGTTCTAGCGACATGTCCATTGCAACTCACCTTAAACTTGTTCAAAGCATTTCCTAGGCCTTCTACAGTCTCTATATCTAAATGGTTGGTAGGTTCGTCAAGGATGAAGAAATTTGGACTGTGGAGATTAAGAATAATGAATGGTGGTCATTATTGACGAGACTAGAATGTCTACTTGTATTAATGAAGGCAGCTGTATGAACGAACAAAGAATTTCTCCATCAGTGGAACAAAACACACATTCTGAGTGTAAAGGGGTGGGGAAGGGCATGAGAGAGTAAATTATAGTCCCATTATGCTTGTCATCTTGCCATTCCAAAGAATCTTTTTGCCAAAAGTTTGGCTCATTCCCAGAGATAGAGCAAATGAAAACTTTACACCCTTGGAACTCAATCCGTAATATTCAAAACCAATGCAGCTACAGTGAACAACTTTCGCTGAACTCTATAGTGCAATGCAAGCAACTTCTGAGAATCTTTGTGGAATGTGTCATTTGAACGGTTCTCTCTCTGCTGTGGGAGTGTTGACAGATACGCACAGACATTACATAATGGTGCTAAGGCATATAACCAAACCTAAACTTATGAACGTTGAGGTCGATACAGCTGCCCGTGCATGCATCGGGTTAATGTATTCAACTCGACCAAAACAATAACGAAGAACGGACAACCGTGCTTTGCTTTGAATTCTTCAAACCAGCCAAAATTTTTGTGAAAGAGTACATCACCATGATTATGAGATTCTTACTATAAAATAGAAGAAAAAAGGACTGTAGATTTAGAGATTGGTTTGTTTGGGTTTATAATGGAGAGAATACTAGGGATTTCAGGAGGGCAAGAATGGAGCGGAAATAAAAAATAAAAAAAAAAAAAAAATCTAAAAACCATCAGAGTGGTGGAGCTGAGGTGAGTAAGGATGGAGAGGGAGCAAGAGGAAGGCTGCAGAGATGGATAACAATTATTTATGAAACTGTAACAGCTAGGAAACCACACAATTGAAGATGTGATAAATAAAATATTAGGCATGTATTGCATGTATTGTATGTATTTTAGATCCTCCTGGAAGCAGGAACTCGCGAAGAAGCCATCCTTGGCTTATCAAAGCCGCAAGCTGACCGAAGTCAGTCTCTTAGATTCATATTTAACGTCCATGATTATGAATTGTCAATTGTCAAAAACTCTGTAACTGGACGACATACATTAATCTTGGAGTGACTAGAACTCCAAGCATGGGGTATGAAGGATGGGGAGGGGTCCGAGGGGAGGTGAGAATAATAGAGAGAGCATGAATTATTCTGACCTCTAATGATATGAATCAAGGGCAGACACAATACCTACCATCAATCTAAAACTCTATTCTAATAATCCTATCTAATAGTCGGGTGTTACCTGCACCTCTCATGAAATGTACAGACAAGCGACCTTCATCAGTGGTTTACAGTAACATCATGGCACTCTCCTGCACCATCCATGTCAAGTGGAAGGACTTTCATATTTTAAAGGCGAAGACAGTTGGGAGGTGTTTTTGTTCTTGATATAGTTTCACAATGGCTTATAGAGAGCGATATATAATAACTCAGTGTTCATAGACTATTCATAAGTGTTGATATTGTTTTACAAAACTCTTTCAAAAATGTTCACATACTTTGCCATGCACATAATTGCAAAAGCGACACGACTCTTTTGTCCTCCGGACAAGCTGGACACTGCTCTTGTAGCTAGTTCACCTGATACACCAAACCCACCCAGTATACCTCTGTATTCCTCAACATGTTTGCCTGCAAGAAAAGTAGATAACAAGAAAAACACCTAGTAGTTTGATCATTAGTTCTTATCAATGGATAAATTGATATCAGGAGAAACATGAAAGCACATACCAAGTTAAAGACTGCCATAGCATTCTTGTTAAGTGGTGGAGAATACATACACATACACACATGTTTGTATTACATTCAGACCGAGGACCCCATTGTACTTTCCATTGTTCAAATCCACGTACCCTAACCTTAACAATACCCCATACAATAGAATTCTTCCGAGGACGTGGTGATTCTTTAGAAATCACAACCGAGGACCTGGAATTCTTTTGTTCAAGTCCTCGGTCAGAATACAAAACAAATGCACACACACGCACACACACACACATATATATATATATATATACGTTGATGTATTGCCCATCAAAACCGTTTGAAATTATCTTGAAGATAAACATGAATGCTAACCAGAGAAAGGAAACTTTAAATTTGAAATAATTCCTGTTGTGACTCACCAGGATACCTAGCAGCACACACTTCAATAGCATTCTTGTTAAGGTCCATCTGTTCTACGTGGTGCTGACTGAAATAACCGATTCTAAGGTTACGGTGGATGTGACATATACCACTGGTTGGACTTAGTTGGCTCTGAATAAGCTTCAATAGAGTTGTTTTACCAGAACCATTATCTCCAACCTAGAAAAAACAAAACAACATGTGGCTGCATAATGTCGCATAACTTATTGTTCTGATCTATGCAAAATGGTTCTAGGAAACTTTTTGTATGGTATCCTCATGCAAACACACTTGAATATAAACTGTATTGATAGTTGAAGTTGTTGCACTTATATATACAATATGTTTAAAACCTTGAAAAACTGTTACTTTGAAAAAGACAAATATCAAAATTAATATGCAATTTTCACAACTTCATGTATCAGATGAATAATTTTCACCTAATTTGCATATAAGACCTGGGCTGAGATTTCTCGTCATTGACAGCTAAGAACTATTTACCAGCTCGTTTAATATTGTACTCACAGTACACAGAAGACTGAAATGTTAAATTGTGTGGATTTTGTAAAGAATGGTTCTGTAAGGTAAAGCTTATCAGGTTTTTCCACAAATAGATACTCACACTTCAAGAGGCAGGTTAATACCCATTTTCAAAGTATCGTCCAATGTTCAGAAATGTAAGTTTCTAATGCAATGTTTGGAAACAGGTTGGAAGATCTTGTACATCAGGGGTTCCCTAAACTGGGGTGTATGAACCCCCAGGGGGTGCATGAGTCCATCCCAGGGGGTTTGTGAGACGTTTCTGAAAGTCAAAACTAGCGTACTTTTTGTTGAACTAAAATCTGATCATCATATAATTTAGTAATGTACAAAAGTCGTACCTATCGACAAACTCTTTTTCGCGTTCCATCGGCATATGTTGCCATAGTAGTACCGTACAGTGCATGTGATAAATATATAAATATGTTATGCGTATTATAGTATAATAATGACTCAGATCGTATCTCGAAAAGTTGGGGGTTCGTGGACAACTCTGACACCCACAGGGGTTCGTGGGGGGGGGGATAAAGTTAGGGAAACCCTGTTGTACATGCTCCAGGAAAGAACTTTTGAAACTAAATAGTACGGAAAAGCAAGAGGTTCTCTATAAATTGCTAAGCTTTGTGAATGCCCTCATTATCAAGACACTGAGATTCTGGTTTTATCAGTGTAAAGGTACTCACTATACAGATTCTTGATTCTAGGTTTGCCGAGAGATCGACACTAGTGAAGATCGTCTTTTCCGGAGAGTAGTGGAAACCGACCTCATCCAACTGAATAATCGGTGGAGAAAGTTTGTCGACATCTGCAGGAAACCTGAAAGGAAAGCAAAGGTAAAAAACCCAAGATATGTATTAGTCTCATATTTCGACAGAGCGGTTATTCCTAGAAGTGGAAAGATGCGGCTACCACCGTCTCATACGAATCGACATTCTTCCTCATTCATTCCACAATGCATCAAACTTTATAATGAAGACTTTCAACATTAGATCTCGTCTGGCTGTTTCTTCTGTTCTGACTGTACTCTCTTGCCATTGTCCTGAGCTTTGTATATTGTGTTACTGCATGTTTTAAAATGTCTATGTTTTCATATTCTTACAATTGTTTGATACTGTACGTTTTAGGTTTTTCATATTTTAATGTTTGTATGTCATATCCTGTTTTATACGAGCATGCAATTACCCTCGTGGTTTAATAAAGTTGATCTAATCTAATCTAATCTAGCCCTTCTGTAAATTATACAAAATTCTGATTGAAAGATTATGACATATGTTGTCAAATCTTTTTGACAAACAAGGATAAGAAAAAAAGAAAGCAACAAAAAAAAAAAAACTTCAGTATTTGCATAAGATTTGAAATTGATTAAATTAAGTACATGTTGGAAAAAAACAAACTGTTTTCCAAGAAAACAAGACTGAGAATACCGGTAAGGTCACCACAGTAAATAGCAAAGACACTATTGCGACCATTCTTCGTGAATAATTTGCTGGGAAGTGTGGGACAGAGGAAGGAAACAGCATTATGTCAACTTAACATAAAAATCTGTAAACAGTTGTTTTGGTAAATTATCATGTATCAAGATGTATTTAATAATCACATCAAAGGTTTTATTTAGTGAAACACAAAGTAAGGAAAAGGAAATGAAACTACTCACCTAAAGGTCACATCTGGTTCTCGAACGACTGGTTTAAGTTCGGGCCTGCAAAAAGATTGATATTTCTTTGTAATAGTTAATTACTGTTTCCAAATATTAATCACCTTACAATGCTAAGCTGCCACATATGCCTTGTGGAAAACACAAACAAGGCTTATATAGGTTCTATTCCTCAGTTCTATTGACTTGTTTTAAATTTAAAATTTTTTTTTTATTATTGTCATCTTTAATGAGGGTAGTCCTTCTCAGTGCAGAAGCAATGCTTTCCAGAGGAGCCCTCAATTAAGTAACTTTGTTTGCTCTAGATGCAAACTCTCTAACACATCACATTGAGCTTCCAACATGGTCTTCAATACTCACTGCATGTCTTTATAGCTCATTAGGTGGTTGCTTTAAAATAGTTGGTGGTTCTAACATGCTAACACTAGAGGATTGCTATTACTGCAATCAAAACAGTGCTTGTACTTTGTCACAGCCGGCAAGTAACATAACTAATAAGAATACAAACATTTCAATAAGCATTAAAAGGCCATCTCATCTTCTTCTTCTTTACATATGTCTTGTGTAAATGTTAAATTTTGTCACTGGCTGAATATTACACTTAACATGACAGACACAGCCCACTGGACAATTGGTCATCAATGCCTTTCTTGATTTAACAGATTATTATCGACAAATCCAAGTCTAAACAATAGAAATAAGGCAAAACATTTTCTACTCACAGTTTCTCCAATTGTTTCAGTTTGCTTTGTACCAGGGAGGCCCGTTTTGCGTTGTAACGAAACTTATTTATGAAAACCTGCAAAGAAAGGCAACGTTAATTACTAACGCATCAATTTGTTGTAACAACAAAGAATAACAAAGATATGCTTGTGTTTCTGAAACTATGGCATTCAACTATAAAAATACTTTTACATATAACACCATTTTGGAATTCATAAAATAATAAAACTTCGCAAACAGAAAGAAATAGTCTTTTAAACAAATTTAACTTCTCATATTCATAAGACTGAACGACATACTAGACAAACATGATAGCCATGAAAGAAGTACAATGCAAAACTTCATCACAACTTGATAATACCACGAACCTCCCCCACCCCACCCCCAAAACACTCAGTTCTGCTATCTGGCAATAATGGCATCATGTAAGTTAGTCATTCAGAAAGTTTATCTCTCCATATGTCAATTGTGCATTACAATAGTCCTTCCTAGAATTACTTGCCAACCAAAGAATTAAAACAAGGAAACCTTACAGCTTTAATTTTATTTCTGTGTGATTCGATATTTCTGACCAAGCCATTCAATATTCCCACATTATTTGATACCCATTAGTCTAAGTAGGTGGTTACAACCATTCGGTTACAGTTAGCCAGCGAATCAATACTCATTTAGTTCAATAAAGCAAATTTATCTTCTAAACATTAAATGTGATGTGTTATATTTTGCTCATTTGTAAATCTTTAAATGTTCAGCACTACTCCATGGTTACTGGTGTAATTTTGGGTCGATTTTAATGACAGATTTCAAGAACCTTATGTTTCCTTGAACGATTTAGCAAAGATGGAAATACCATATTGTAATAAATTCACGGCAAACTTTCATCTGTATTTCAGCAATGTACCTACCTGAACATGAGCCCTGAATTGCATCTGTATTTCAGCAATGTACATACCATAGCATGAGCCCTGAATTGCATCTGTATTTCAGCAATACACCTACCATAGCATGAGCCCTGAATTGCATCTGTATTTAAGCAATGTACCTACCATAGCATGAGCCCTGAATTGCATCTGTATTTCAGCAATGTACCTACCATAGCATGAGCCCTGAATTGCATCTGTTTTTCAGCAATGTACCTACCTGAGCATGAGCCCCGAATTGCATCTGTTTTTCAGCAATGTACCTACCATAGCATGAGCCCTGAATTGCATCTGTATTTCAGCAATGTACCTACCATAGCATGAGCCCTGAATTGCATCTGTTTTTCAGCAATGTACCTACCATAGCATGAGCCCTGAATTGCATCTGTATTTCAGCAATGTACCTACCATAGCATGAGCCCTGAATTGCATCTGTATTTCAGCAATGTACC
>JAIPMN010012218.1:16832-43129 GCA_020650975.1 Apostichopus californicus
AATTCCCCCCCCCCCCCCCCTTCGGACTCCATCAATCCCTCTCAAAATAAAGCAGCTTCTTGCCAAGTTTGAATACAATCTCATACTGGAATTTTTTGGGGAACTTGATTATAGCTCGGATATTCAAGTTAACATTTCAAGCAATGTTAAAGCAACAATATGATGACAAAAGCAACAATATGATTCATGACGGAAAGGTTAAGGAATTTATGGAAATTTTTTTGGCGCTTGTATGTGTGTTAGTGTGTATATGACCAACTTTGGCTTGTAAAATCTATAACTCCATAGTATTGCATGGTTGTACTGTGTATCTTAGTATAAGAACGCTACTGCCTGTTAGGGAACCGTTGGTGTATCGTATACACAGGGTATCAAACAAGCGCCCTCCTTTACTTAAAATAATTGTTAAAAAACACAAATACCCAGACATTTCGGCATAACGATGTAGAATTTCGACCGAGGGACTGCATTGTTAACGCAAAGGCTTAAATTTCAAATAGGTCGAAAGTCTGACTGAAGCGAAAGTTTTTGCTAAAATAATCGAAATTTTGAGAACTGAGTTAATCCCCGATTAAGAATCACCTTAGCTTCCACGTATATAAAGGGATATTCTCGTAGCTGACAATGCCATATTAGATAATAAATCTTCAACATTGAAAACCCCATCTCAATTTTTTTTCCCTAACACGAGAATTCAATATTTATTGAAAGGGAGCTGTTTGGACTGGCTTAACCCTTAATTCAACTTTGGAGTGATACGCAGCATTTGGTCTATGACGTCATCATGCAATATGTTCTTCAAAAGCTTTCCGATTATATTTAGAATGTCTCCCAAATACAACTTTTCTTGTATACTGCAATATTATTTCCTCTGTCAGTAATTGAGATACCACTTATTAAGATTAAATAAGTACATTTTCAGCGGAATTTCCTTGAAGACAGATCTGCAATTACAAAATATCACCAAATTTCATAAAGTTCTGCGAGGATGTGTTTCATTTTTACCTAAGTATGAAGAAATCTTCTTCATGCACCGGAATAATCCTTCCATATAATGCTTACTGTTGCGTTCGGCAAGTCCTGTCATTTACAAGATTACAACGTTCCTGGTAGTGACATATATAGTCAACTTCAACATACAGTGTCAAAAAACGACATAAAATAAAATGAACGAAATGACGCGATCCGACCTAAAATGGGGGCAGTATATAGCAATACGGATCAGAGCCGTATATAGAGACGGCTCTGATACGGATCTGCCATACCAATAGTATCCGAAGTATCATATAGGACTTTACCCACATGGAACATTAGTAAGAGCGAGGGAAAAGTCTGTCTTCATGAACCAGCCAGGGAAAGAGCTTCGGTTGCATAGGGGCCACCCCTGCCCGCCCCTGAGTCCCATACCGTATTTATCGTCACCGTTGTGGAGAGTGATTCAAGCAAAGCTTCATGAATGAAGACGTTTATGGGAAAACGCTATATGATACCACTAAAAAGCTTCACAGAGTTCTATAAAGCCAAGAAATTCTGCGAATTGATTTCTTGCCGGATATTGAAAACGGAAGTATACAAAATATATCACCAATAACTGACCGTATTTATAGATACACGCCTAATCAACGCACATGCGCTTCCCGATTCATCAGTTCTTTGATGTTGCAATTTGGGCTTACGGATGGAGGGGGAGGGGGCAGTCGGGTATTTTTACATTCAGTTGGGGATAATTATTTAGAGAAGGTCTTTGACAATGAAGGCATCCATGTCTCTGCCTCAATCAGTTGTGGATTTAGGATGACTCCTAATCGACACATATATCCTTTCCCTTGTGATTGTGTTGTTGCACCTCCCTGGGTGACTTCCATAGCTATAACTATTCTTTTCAAGTTGCTGATGTAAACGCTGAGGAGGTTTTGTAGTTAATGACACTACAATAAGTGTTATATTTTGGAACATGCAACTCACGGCGTACGACTCTCCACGTCTGCTGACAACTTGATTAACTCAGGTGACTTGGAAAAACCAAAGATAGCCAAGAGAAACACTCCTTTTTTGTGGTCTTTTCAGGCGATTCCTTTTGCCAACCCTTCCCTCTCCCCCCCCCCCCCCCGAACTCCTAGACAGTGGACACCGCTTTGGTTCTCAGGGAGACCGTCCAATCACCCAGAGCTTTTCTTCCTTTTGTTCACAAGATAAATTTACTGATTTCAGAAATCTTACGTGAATGCTGATTGGTTCGTATTCCCGCGTACCTTGGAAAACAACAATTTCGCCACAGTAATGGAGACTACAGAAACCCCCGTCCAGAACGAGGTTTGCTATAATTCTTATATTGAAACAGTGGTTGATTAGTGACATTTGATTGTTCAGACATGAAAACACTTATTTTGTGTTAAAAAATGTGTTCATAGTCAAATAAACGCGAAATATCCGCACACGTGGATGAGGAATTAATAGTGACTCGAAAGCGATTACTTAATCATGTTAGGCTGATTATACATGTACTACACTTTGCACGTACGCCGGTAACCTTAGGCCTCTTTTGGCCCGTGTTTTATTATAGCTACAACCTGTATTATACTTTATAGTGTTATTAGGCTATACAACTGCAACTCTCACAATAAGTTAATGTACACAATACAGTGTGAGTCTATGTTTGTAAATAATTACGAGTTTGTATTGTTAGCTTACACATGTGGGCAATTTGATGTATATTCATGTGATTAAATATAGCCTAACACAATATCTTAACCAGCTAGTTTCACATGAAATTACATAGCCTAGTTGTGGTACTGCCAGGCCTAGCCTGAGTTGGCATAATAAACTTTAAAGTTTCAGGGTTAGCTGGCTAAGCTATATTAGGTTGAGAAATTCCCACTATTACTCTATTCAGTTTTTGTTCAAAAGACCCCAAATAAAGTTCACCAAACCCAAGGCTGCAACCTTCGCTTGAATTTTAGCATCTAGCCTAAGGCTATAGCCAAACATTATGGTAGGCCTAAATAGTTTTGACTTTATTATAATCAGAACAGTTGTATGATCTACCTTCCAATGTTAGCCTCAGTCATAATAATGTGCCTCTGGCATGGGCTGCCCTAACATTTGCCAAAAGCATACACTGAATGTGATCCTGATGCTAGGCTACCTGTATTTTGTAACAAAAGCATTATTCATTGACAAGTTAAGTTTTTTTTTTGAAGTCAAGAGTCCAACTCAACAAAGGCCCTACATCAGGCAGGTATTGTCAGTCCCTAAGGAATGTGTCCAAGTGGTGAATAAGCTTTGCAATGCCTTAGAGATTTTACTTGAGAGCCATGAGGTAATGAAGGTGAAGGCAATTTTTCCAGTGTCGCTACTTGATTGGGTTGATTTTTATAAGTCACATGGGATCGTTTGAAATGTTGTATTTTTGTTGTAATTTAACATTACTATGCAGGATTGCAGAGGTGTACTGTCATGTGTATACATTCTAAATAATACATTTACAGTGGGTACAGTACCAGAAATGTAGAGTGATGGAAAACCACAAGTGCAGTAACGGAGTGTCTAGGTATTGCAAAAGATTTTGTTAAAATGCAGAATAGAACTTGTAAAGCATTTTGGAGGGACGAAAAAGCCAGAATTCCTAAACCATACTGATCAGTTGGACCTTGGTAATTGTTCTACTGTTTTAGTCATATTGGGATCTTTAAAACAGGAAACCTTCAACAGAAAATTGTATTAATGTGATTGGTTTGACAGGAAATATCAGAGAAGACAACTCCAGTGAAGGACGTAAAACAAAATGGACAAGATGGGGAATCGACGGCAGAGAGTTCTGGTCCAACAGAGGAAAATGTAGATAAGAAAGAGGAGACAGAAGAGGCGGTTGATAATCACCAAGAAGAAGAAGAGGAAAGTAAGGGGGAAGATGAGGCGGACAAAGATGAGAAAACAAAAGAGAAGACAGTGAAAGATGAAGGTGATGAATCAGATGAATTGAGCAGTGATGATGAACCGCAGAGTAAGTCACAGTCACGGTAGTCATAAGTCACAGTCACGGTAGTCACCAAAGTTGTTGCGATATCAAATTTGTCTATGTAGAATAGATCTATATATGGTACAACAAGCCACACCCATCTTCAAGTTAACTCAATCAGGTTGGTACTTGCTGCACACTTGATGCCAAATGTCAGGGTCAATAAAATACACAACTTTTGACTTCAGGTTATTATTTCTGACATTCAATTCTCCGACCAACTTGATAGAAAATCGAGGTATAACAATTCAAATCACAACCATTACAAAGGAAAGAATGACTGTATGTCAAGTCAGTATATATTCCAAAACCTATAAGAAACCAGACACATATGTGTAATGAGGTCCAGCCTGCTACCATTGAAGCTCTATTTTGGGGTGTACCTTTGAGTCCTTTTGACAAAAGTCATACATAGTTTTCACACATTTGTATCACTCCCCACCCCACCCCCCACACACACCTTGCCTCTTCCCTCCTGTCAGTCAAGACAGTCAGGAACAGTTTAAAGGAATTGTCTGGTGGAAGATTTTGAAACATTGTCCTTGTAGTTACTATTTTTCTCTTTCTAACCATGTAAAAATTGTCCCCATTCGACGTTTGCTTCGTTTAGAAATCTAGTTTTCAAATTCACCAGTTTCTCACCAAAAGTACCGTTTGTTCGAACGCTTCAATATGGTGATTGACGTAGTGCTTGCAAATAGGCAAAACAGGTGACTTGAAGTTAGCACTCCCATTTCCGAAGCAAATAAACTCTCACGTGTAAGCACATGTGATTGCCTAATATATATAACGTACATACTCGCGAGCGTATATCCTACGATGCCCAGTCGGTGTACTTGTATAGTGTTGCACATAGTACACTCACACTCAAACCACAGTTCATAAACTGTTCTTCGAAATCGCTGAAATAAAATTCACGGATCAAATTTACTGTAAAAAGCACTTGAAAAGCATTCGGAACACCGAAAGATGAAACTTGGCGGAATCGATGTCAGAGCAGAATGTAGTACCAAGAAGCTTAGGCTTCGCAGAACTGTCCGATTGTAAACGTTAGAGTAGCCTACACATGCGAACATTCTTCGCGCTGGAGCTGGATAGCGCGATGTATAAACAATGAAGAGTCTGCTGTTAAAACTTATCTTGTGTAACACAAAGACCACGAAATCACCGATCTACACAATACATGGCGGCTTAATGAGTTTTAAAAACATATCTAATTTATAAGAAATTTCACCGGAAATTAAGGAAGAAATTAATCTGTATACAAACGCGGTTTTGTGGTGATTACTGTAGGTACTGTTCTGAGCGTGGGTTATGACGCAATCTGCTATAGCATAGCTGACGTCACGTTCTGTACTGTTCAAATGATATTTGAAATGTCTATCCTTAACGATTAAAAAATCGTTTCTCTGTCAAACGCAACATTAGCGTTCTCATACTTTGACAACATGTTTAGAAAATTATTTATCATTTTTTAAGGTAACTTCTTTGGGCCACCAGACAATCCTTTTAATATCCAAAAACAGAAACTATTGCATCATGCAAATTAAATGTGGTTCATTATTTCACTTATAAGTCAGAGGTTGAGTCTAAAACTCCACCTGGATCTGGTTCTTATACTTGCAGAGGGTTCGTTAGACGGCCCAGTCGAAATCATGACAGGGAAACGGGAAAGGAAAAAAGTCGAGAGGTTATCCATGCAGTCCCCGCCAGAGAAAGAAAAAGAAAAGTTTGAAATCAAGGAGGGCAGAGGAATTAAGCTTGGAGATTGTCCGATGGGTAAGTTTTCCAAAAAATTAGCAAGTTCCTGGGACAAAAAGCTGCTATATATGCATTGGATGAATATCCAGCAATCTTGTCCAATATATGCCTTCCCTATGATATTGTCCATGTTGTGTTTGCCGTGTGATTATTTAAGATGTTTAGCATTCCAAAAGAGTCTACTGTCTGGCAACATTTGTTGTTATTTTTTAGAATTTTTAAGAATAAATCGTTACAATTGCAGTGTTGGATATAATATAGAATTGCAGGCCTTGAAATTCAGGCTACTTACTTGCTAAATGCATGTGAATTTCGTTGTTTACCAGTCGATTAACAAACAACACTGGCATTTATCTGACAGCATGTTGAACAAGTTGCTTTTGTATTAACTCAAAGGAAAAAATGCCAGTGGGAATAAAATTTGAGCAGATTTGTTTTCCTAATTTTTTTAAAATTGTGAAATTGTAGGCCTGAGTACTGTATGTAACAACTTTATTAGGTGTGACAAAAGTGTTGCAAGATTCAACAACAAGTAGGTCCAACAATCACCAGTTCTACAATTTTCTTGATTATTTTGAATTTGAAATGACAGTTGGAAAGTTTTAAACTAAACATGTGATAGCTTTGTATGAACTAGAGAGTTTATTTGTTGATGTTGTTGTGATATGAGCGTTTCCTTATCGGTAAAAATCCAGATTTTCCTTGAAAAGCCGGATATCATTGCAATAACCCTTGCACATGCTGACAGAAGAAAAGTTGTATTACTATCAGTAGCCAGTACATGCTTTAGAGTACATGTCCAAGCTACAGGAGTCTGAAATGGTGATGGCTTTATATGTATGTGTGTGTTTGAGACACCTGCTTGTAATCATGATTACTCAAAAAGTCGATCTTGGTTGAACACTAAACTTGGTAAAGATCCCCTCCCCCCCCCCCCTCCCTTCCATATTGAAATTTTGTGGAGTTTAATAGTAATTTTAGGTCACCATCGGTCAAAGTCTGCAAACCTTGCAAATATAACTCAATAGGAAAGCGATGTTGATTCTTATAAATGCCTGTTGAGAAAGATGGAAGTTAAAGGTCATCTGAGGTCAAAAGCCTTGAAAGAAATATAACTCTAGATCTACCTTGTTGATTCTCACAAACCTATTGTTTTCTCTGGATGATTAAAGTCTGATAACTCTGTGAAAAGGATAACCAAGGTAAGGCTTGGTTGAACATTGTTGGAAAAGTCTTGCTGTCAAACTTCAGTTCCAAACATGACAGCCTTGTGTGCATTGTTATATTAAATACTCTCATAAACTGTGGCAAAACAATGCTTAACAAGTCTGCTAGCAATCTGTCGATGACACTCATCATTGCCGATATTGAAATCAATAAGTTTTTCTAGTCTTATTTATTTCTCACTCCTGAAGCAGTAATCTCTCCTGTTCATACTTGGGTTAGTTAAAGTTGTTCTAATGTCCGTTCAGAGCAAGTTATGGAGTAATTTTGGAATTTAGGCTTGTCGGAAGACATCACCTATTCACTTACAATATACAGGATCTTCTAAAAAAATCCCACACTTTGAGCAATTTATTTCGCTTTCTTCCACACAGTTGAATTCCAGTTAAACAAGACAAACGCTGATGTGCTTAAGCCATTGTACAGAGTTCTCTTTGGAAGGACGGGAAAGGTATGGATAAAACAATGATTGATTTCGTGTGAGAATGTTGCTGTTTTTGTTGAATGTATTTCATGGTCAACCTCTGGTTGTGCTTGGGAAAGGAACACAACAAAATATCTCTTTAATATGTTAGTTTGGCCTTGAGAACATTGCTTTTCATAACGTGTTGTCTAGTGTCTACGGTTAGACGATCTTTACTGTTTGAAACATTTTAAGTGACATAGCTACCTAGTAGTTAAAAAGTAAGTATAGTGGCTTTTGCTATACCACCATGTTAGGATTACCAAAGTTCTGTAATTAAATTGGTCACATACTGGCCTGGTAGTGTATATCATGAAAGGGTATGCAAATCATAGCATTGTTTGTGATCTTGCCCTCCAAATTTGAAAGAATATATAAAGGGGCCTTTGGGCAAGAAAAGAGATAAGTTTATAGATTTGCGTCTCCTCCAAAAAGTGCATTTTTACTGGTGTTTACACAGGTTATCCGGGTACCCGCCCGACGCGATACTACCCGAATCCTACGCAAAGTGTGATTTAAAAAAAAAAAAACGACGGTTAGGCAGATTTCCCATTGACTTAGTATGGTGTAAGGCTACCATGTGGTCGAAGATAACAGCTATAACGAAGGTACCCGCCCGACGCGATACTACCCGGTTTCTAATTTATTACCCGAATCCTACGCAAAGTGTGATTTTTAAAAAAAAAAAAATTGCAAACCGATGGTTAGGCAGATTTCCCATTGACTTAGTGTGGTGTTAGGCTACCATGTGGTCGTAAATAACAGCAATAACGAAAGTATTCCATGGATATCTTATAACTGCGTCACAATTTCAGCTAATAAACAGATGGCTAGGCTAGATACCCCATTGACTTAGTGTGGTGTTAGGCAACCATGTGGTCGAAAATAACAATAACTAATTCGAACCTTGGGCCTGCATAAAAGATGGTAGTAGTAACAACTGTTTAAGAGCTAAATTGGATATTTATATGGTGTGATCCAATAGACGTGAGGAGCAAGCAAAGCAGCGGCAGCAGTGAGATGTTAGTAGTAATGTTAATTATATGAAGTTATTAACAAGTTAATGAAAGAAACAAAAGCAAATAGAAACTATTGAAGGTTTTATACCTTATCTTACACCTACGTATTTGAACATGAAAACATTGTCAGTAGAGAATATAATTCATTTATAATAGCATCCAATATGTAATTTCTTGAAAATCGTGATACACGAGGGTAAATAATTTTTTCCGGGTACCCGGATACCCGACGGGTAACGGCTCTCGGGTACCTGGTTCCCGATTTTTGGACCCGTGTAAACACTAATTTTTACTATCGGTTGGTATCTTTGTTACTTTGACCTGGCCTTTTTTGATTTCCATAAATATTGGATAACTGGTAATCTAATAAAGTAAGAGTTTTGTGGCTGTAGCCAGTAGTCTACTCCTAATTAGCAATAGATGAACTATTTCTTCCATTAAAGAACAACAATTGTCCCAAAATTTAAAATTTAATGTATTATTATGTCATTGTCAACCTTTGCAAAACATTTGTGAACCTCTACCAAATGTTACACCCAATCAATTTCAGTCTTATGATTTTGGTGGACTAGAGTCACAAATTACAATTCAGGTATCATATCAGAACCTTTTTGATGGAGGTGGGTGGGGTGGGTATGAACAGATTTGAGGTAATCGCCATGAAATTTTCAGCTGTAAATATCACGTAATATCAAATTCCTATTTTATTTTCAGGTAAATGAAATCAAAAGACATATAAGGAAGTTTTCTGGGTTTACGTTTACGAAGGAAGATAAAACAGAATACGAAAAGAAAGAAGTCCAACTCAACAGGTGTGTATGTCAGCAAATACTGATGCATTGACACGATTGATGCTAAGGAAGATATTTCCATTGAGAACTAATATCTTAAAGGGGACACACGCCCAACCATCATCTTTGCATGCTTGCATGACTGAGATATCTGTGAAGAACTCCCTCAAACAGCTTGTCCCTTATTGGGAGGTATCCTAGTATAAAAATCATGCCTGGGAGCTGTTATATAATAATAATTTATTTTATAAAGCGAAAAATCCACAAAAGTGCTCTACAACGCTTTGTAACAGACTAGTAACAAAAAAATATATGACACATAATATGTAGTAAAACTGCAGAATAAAATACAATATAGATGAGTATGAAGAATAAAAAGCATTCAAATTTGAGTGTGTTGGAGTACTGCACATGAATAGAGTTGAATACACAGGTTATATATTGCAGTAATGCTGTCTATATATCTGTCTATATATCTGTGATGTCATAGCACCACTAGGAACTGAAACCTTTTGAATGAGTTTGCTCTCTCATATTATAAGTTAGAATGTTAACAATGTTTGACACTTAAATTAATCCCAGCATTAATTAGGTATTTATTTAGGTCATGTTAAGCGGTTCATTATTTTAGGATCCAGCCTTTGCGCAACTCATTGATATTCCAGTAATCAAAGAAAAACATGTAAATATTGAAGCATTGAAGTGGCTCGATGATGTCATGCTTAGACTTGATCAATTCTTCAGCCTTTTGTGTAAGGGGGGGGGGGTCGGGGGAGATCACTGGTATCTTCCGAATGGAATAAGAATTTTATAATTTTTGGGGGGGGGGGGAAGTTGTTCATGAAATTTATCTCTATCACATATGTAAGAGATGCGAGATATGAGGTTCTTGTCAGCAGCTAGCTGACCAGCAGGCTTGTTGGGATTTCCCCTAGTGGTTACAAAGTGTGAGGACAGCTCACCACTATATTTTGAATACAACAGGCTAAATAAAGAATGAGACTGGCTGTTAGATTCAGTTTGTAACTATATTAACTCGACCTCAACATTTAAGTAAACTTTGCAAAGTACACTTCAAATGAATGCACTGTTATACAATTATACTTACAACAGGTTTCAATTTACACTTAATTGTGGGATAAAAGTTACAATTAACTAGGGAGTGTCAAGTGGCCACAAGACTTGTATATTGTGCACGTTAATAAAATAATAGATAAGCTTATCTGGCAGGCTGGTCTGTATCTTCCAGTACCACAGTATTCCTTTCGGCTGTTTGCTCTCTTGTTGCTGGCTAGAAACCTCTTGACCACGTGAATAAGTCCTATAGAACGGTTTTTTGTGTCCCAAAGTTATGGAATTAAACGGTAGACACCCGATGACTTGTATGCACCATAAATGATAAAAAGGGTCGATGAATGTCCGGCAGATAACAGCAAGTACAAAAAGGGACGGTGGGCGATAGCGATAGATGAACTTCCAGTAAATAACAAATAAGTTTGAATGGTGTCCTTCCCAAGGAGAGTAGAAGTCCAGGTACAATATTATCAAAACACCTACTAAATGACAGCTCTTCGCTCCATCAATTCCATTAGTGTGAATCTAGGCACAGTAAACAAGATGTATATACAATTTACAAATAATTCCTGCAACAAATAATTCCTCCAGAAAAGTTAAGATACGTTTTCATCAGTCAAGGTTGACAGCTTAGTTAACAACAACTCTATATATATCTACACAGTGGACAAACTTTAACCTCAAGAGTGCCCAGATTCTACTCATGCTCTGTTGACTGGCTCACAAGAAAACTGCTTCTCTTTCTAAGACTACTGGAAGTCAGCTCCTAAGCCACAGCATATAAACATGTGACCAACTTGACTCCTCTCGTTGGCCCAACTACACCCTTGGTCTTAGTAGCAACAGTTAGAAGCAATCAGGGTTAACCATCCAATACTATATTTACATACTAATAATGGGACACCCTGTTTCTAAGAAAAGGGCAGGAAGTTTGGAAGTTGTTCATTACAGACAGAGCAAACAGGCAGAACATAGAAAGTAATGTTTTTAAAGTTTAACTACTTACACATATAGACAAGTAATAAATTACACCATTGTTAGATTACATCCTCATATAGTCAAAATCAAGCTTCCTAAAGTAGTGACTAATTGCAAAGCTGTTAGCTTTGAAAGTTTGAAATTTACGAATATATTTGACACCAGCAGAGTGATGTTATCTATACTTTAGAGATCTATTCAACCACAAAGGATCATGATATTGTACAGAAAAAAGTCGCCCTTGAAAAAAAAAAATTAATAAATAAATAAAAATACAGTAAATTTGACAACTTAAGCAAGCATTCCAATTTTCTATCACATGTAAAGGATAACTGAGCAATATTGTAAAATTAAAGGTACAGTTTTTGAAGAACGTGTCCCCTAATAACATAACAGATTGCCTACTGTGGGCCATTTCCAAATGTTATTGATTGTTTATTTGGCACTAACAAGTGGCCTCGAAAAGTAACATGCGGCACTTCAATGATATGAAACATTCTCAGACAAGCCTATTGTAATGTCCCTCCATTTTTTCTGACAATTGGCTTTGCTTCCAATGCATGTGCAAGTTTTGCTGGTTCAGAGCATTTATTTAAGATTAAAAATTCTTTTAGTGATAAAGCCTGTTTTACAGCTTGCTTCACAGGCCTTCACAATAGAAAATGATTTCCGTTCAAGTTAAACCACAAAATATTACCCCATTTAATGTAGCTTTTTTTTTTTTTTTAATATATGTGTTTTTGTGGCTGAACTTTACACTTAAACCTTTGGGTATATGTCAGTATTTGATGTAAAATGAAGCATTCTTCCTAGGTATTACCAGTTGTGTTGTATTATTAATCCTCACAGGTTTACGACCGGAGGTCTGAAAGAGCTTTGTATGTGGCTGAACTTAGAGAAGGGTGGAACCAAAGAAGATATTATTCAGAGGATCTTCGAGTACTGCCTCAATCCAGTCATGTCCAAAAAGAAGCCGCCAGTCAAGAGTAAGTAATCTTGTGCCAACTGGTAATGGTCACAGCGGGACATCCTCTGACCCATATGAATACTTGATCGAAAGACATTTTGTTACTTTGTTGCTTAGTGTTGTCAATACTTGTTATTGACTTGTTAATACTGTGTGTGGAACCCAGAATACATTGTCTGTTGCCAGACAAATAATGAAATATTTAAACCAAACCATAAAATAGATGTATAAAATTAAATGAAAAGGTGAACTTTACTAAATATTTGTTACACCTTCATGAAATAATTTAGTGTTCACCTTTTGAAGCTCTGGATTTTGCCTCTTATAAAGTACTATCATTTCTGAGTACAAAATTGCTATATATACATCTTTGCATTTTGTACAGCAATTTGCCAATATTGTATGCTAGTATAGCATTTTGCATTGCAATACTGGATAAGTTATTCCCTCTGTTTTGCCTCCTAATGACAGATGTTATTCAAAGCAACACCTAAGATCTCTGTTACATGAACTTGGAACTTTCCTGTATGTGTCACGCCTACAGGAAATAGTATATCCAGCGTAGCTTCGCAAAATCGTCAAATTGCTGTACAAGTCCGAACATGTATAGCAGTTTTTCACACAGGAACCATACTATTTTGTAAGAGACAAGATTTAGCCACATTAAGACTGCTACACAAAATTTGAACATTTAATTATTCCCTGGCCTATCGTGAGATAGGCCTACAGTATATTGGGCTGCTAAGAATACATTATATATCTGGTGCCATGTTTGGCTTTTGTTATCAACTGCTGGGCTAACATTAAGCATATCCCATTGTTTATTTGAAGATGTGTGAAACTCTGAATTTCTGTGTGTGTTTTGACCCGCTTCATATGTGGTCAAAGTGGCAATGCCGCACTAAATAGCAAGCTAATCTGACCATTGTTATTTCATGACACTATTGATGATCCTGAATAATCCTGCCATATGTTGCCAAACAGCATCACATATTTAACAATCTGGTATCGCATTGCTTAATGCCAAAACGCGAACGATTGCAAAGATGTCCGTATTTTTACGAGAAACAAAATTCATCAATTTGAAGGATGCCACTCAAAATGTGGACCCTAAATTTTACCCTTACCATAAGTGGGCAAATCCAAACACATCAAATAAGATTATAGGTTATGTGAAAACATACTTGTTTATGATAATCATACCAACTGTGGCATGATACATTTTTGGGTCATATCGTCAACCATCACGGTGATTTCCTAACTTGTTGAATCTGCTGCAGGGAAGAAAGGCTCAAAGAAAACGGGTAAGAAGAGGAAGAAAGTCGACGGAAAAGGAGACTCCAAGAAAAGGAAGAAGAGCAGTAAGAAAAAGTCTGGCGACGACACGGTAGAGGATGAGGAGGAGGGAGATGCTGTAGATGACGAGGAGAATAATGATGATGATGATGCAGGAGATGACCTGGAGGATGAAGACAGTGAGGTGGAGGTAATAGAGGAGGAGACGTTTGTTTTGGGCAGGGGGTGAGGAGGGGACATTTAGTTTTGGGTGGGGGGAGGGTGAGGGAGATGCGATAGATGATGAGGAGGATGATGATGATGATGATGCAGGAGATGATCTAGAGGATGAGGACAGTGAGGTGGAGGAAGAGACATTTGTTTTGGGTGGGGGGAGGAGGGGACATTTGTTTTGGGAGGGGGAGGAGGGGACATTTAGTTTTGGGCGGGGGTAAGAGGGGGGTGGAGAAAGTTTGGATAGTAGTATGTGGAATAATAGCAGGGCATGGAATATCCAATGCCACCATTTGACATAATTTGCTTTGGTACTCTCCACATGCTATTTAGGAGATAACCTAGATGAGGACTGAATAAACATACATGGGTAGTGGCAGGGGGGGGCGGTTTAACGGGGTGGATGAGAAGCCAGTTGGATATTTTGTTTTTGGTTAGTATAACAGCTGGTTCCCATAAATTACTATATCAAAGTTTGACAGCTTACAGGGCAGAGACTGATTTCACTCTTTTCTGCTACATTCCAGGAGCCAAAGCAAAAGAAAGCCAAGAAAGAAACGCCGAAGCCAGTTAAAAAGACGAAGGCAAAGACCACGCCGAAGAAAACCTCACCCAAGAAATCTTCAGCCAAAAAATCAGCTGCAAAAATAGAGGGTGAGAAAAAACAGTCCTTGTCCCGCCTTTCACTCTTGACATTCTGTTTGTGTGTCTTGAAACATTAGCCTTTTTGCATACATTCTGTAAGTTAACAGCAGATGTTTACTGGAATGCACTAAAAGTCTGGTGCAACTATTCACCTGAATTTTCAGATCAGGTAAAATGGGTGTAAAACCATGTCAAAATTTGCTGTCATTTTGAGGTCCTGCCATTCAGCAATGGCCATTTTTTGTGCATATATGTTCAACTTATTTTTCATGGTCCTCAGTGAATATTTAAATATGCTCAGTGGCCATTTTTGTGTGCATATATTTACAACTTAGTTTAATATTTAAATATGAATATTAAAATATGCTCATGTTGTTTGTCTCCTAGATTCAGATGACGAGAGTTCGGATGACGACGCTCCCCTCTCAAAGAAGTCCAAATCTCCTCCTTCTGTAAGTTCACATGAGTGGTCTCTTTATCTGATACGTCAGAATTATTTTGATTTAAGTCTATAAAAAACAACAAATTACACACAGAAGATTTCTATTAGTCCTCTGTAAATTTAAAATGAGGAATTTTTGAGCTATTTGAGTTTATTTATTTCAATTATTTGAGAATAAAAGGCCTTATACATACATTTCAGCGACTTGACTGTAGCATTCTATTTTGGTCTCCTTCTTATATGTCCTACATATTCCATCAAAAAATATACTTTTGTCCTATTGTTTCCTTCCAATTTCCAACTTTTTCCTACTATTTCTCCATATTTTTTGATTTGTACATTTTGTCCTACTTTCGTCATATGGGTGTGCTGAGATATCATGGTTTATGTTTTACTACTGATTTTTTGGTTTCATTTGGGTCTCTCCACTTGGACTGTTTAACTTCAGATTACTCTGAAAGAAACCTCAATGTAATAAATATTTGTTTTGAAAAAACAAATAAAATGCGGGAGTTTGGTGGGTTGGGGTAGAGGAAGTAGGGTAGACCAAAGGGGTAAACAAGTTTCTTTTCAGGAATATGTTTTAACAAGTTACTCAAATTTTGCTTTACAGGACTCTGAAATGAAAACAGTAATCAGGAAATTCCTAGACGGGGCCAACTTAGAACAAGTAACCATGAAAACAGTGTGTAAGAAGGTCTATGAGATGTACCCTGAATTTGATCTGACGCACAAGAAAGACTTCATCAAGTCAACAGTCAAGCAGGTGAGTAACCACCCCAGTAACCCCCACCACTCCCACCCCCACCCCCTTTCAAACCACCCAGTTCCCCTTGACTATCTCCCATTTAGAGTCCAAATTGTACAGTCATTCCTGGTAAATTCATATCCTTATTTATAGAGGATGTACTGTCCCTAAGTATTGCCCTTTCTTCAGTTTTCCATTTCTTGCATCATATTCAAATTATTATTGCGTTTCATATTAACCACTCGTTTTTTTCCACTTAGTTCCAAAGTTATTCAATAAATCATATTTCAGACAATTTTTCGAGACAAAAACAATGTTTACATTTTACTGTGAAGCCTACACACTAATGAGGACATAATGTTAGGCTGCTTATAGAATGCATAAAACTTGTAACTCTTGCAGAATGTATGACAACACCTATAATTTCAAATTAAATGGAAAATTGCAAATCACAGGATCTTATAAATCCAAAATTGATCATTCTGGCAGAATATGTTCTCTCTGCAGAAAAAAAAATGATCCATATTTAATAGTCATGAAAATAAAAAGTGTTCAAAATAAAGACATTTTTGCCTCACCTTTGTCAGACCAAACTGCAAATTTCATGACTTTTAAAACCCAGAAAATAAGTCTTTAATTTGCCCCCTCCCCCCATTTTCATTTTCCAGAATTTGTGGAAACCATTTGTGACCTTTTTGATATTTGTAAACATCTTTTTCTGCTGATGTCTCAACAAACAAGACATGTTTTTCTTCCAACTTTCAGATCATTTCGACATGACAGCTTAATGGGAAAAAAAAACATGCAACATGGAGAGGTCACCGTGACAAATAATTCAGAGACAATTTTTAGCCGCGGTTCAATCCAAGTACCTTGTTGTCATCATTCTGTAAAGGTTAATGAGAAAGTTGCCGGTTTTTACCCTCTTCCCTTAAGAAAACCGCTGAAACAATATAAATGACCTCTATTCAATGCAGTAAATGTTGCGACATATATTGGGAAAAGACATATTTTTACATATTTTAAACGGGGTCATGTGACCTGCTGGATATGGGATAGTAGCCATCAGGGATTAGGAGTGGGGATGAGAGATGGGTGGGGTGGGGTGTATACATTGTTCTGGCATGCAATGGACAACAATATCAAAATAAAAACATGACAGACATCCACAGGAAGGAGCATAGGCTGGGTATGCATTCATCAATCACTCAGCCTGTGGTAGTCGGTTGTACAACTACATGTCCTGACGACTCTCCAAATCTTGTCTAGTGGCATCCAGTGTCTTTGGTCGGGCAGTGTATCTGTCGGTGTAAAACAACAAGGGCTAAGTTAGTCATGACTCTCTGGGGGTAGGAATGCTGTTTCTGCTTTATGTCATCTATCTAATTCCAGGCTGTGTCCAATGCAACATGACAATCTCTCTTTGACTGGTTATTTACCCTGTGTAAACTGCTTCTCACAGTTGCTCTCTGTTTATCTTTGCTATACAGTTAATATCAACTGAAAGTCATTGCATATAGCCATTTATAAGGTTGGTGCTGTAAATGTGAAAATACCCATGTATCTCATCTCAGTGTCTCGATACAGGAATGTTTTTTTGCCTGTCGTTTGAGATGACCAAATTTTCTGCGGGCAGCTTGTTGTTTTACATCAATTTCAGATTGCATTGTTATTAAATACCGCAAGTAGTTGAAAATGATAGATTGGTATCTCCCTCATTCACTTTGAAGTTACTGACATTTTTATCAGGAATTCAAGAGGGGAGTTTTCAAGATCTAAATCTGGTATTCTATTCACCAAACCTACACATTGAATGTATTTGGTCGGTCTTTGTTGTTTTAGCTACATTTTTGCGGACAAATGGAATTTGCTGTTCGGATGACTAAGAGGTTTATACCTAGTTGGCCTAGTGACAACCAGAAACAAATTTCTTAAACCTGTGCCCGAAATTTTTGGACATAACATATGTTTCCTCAGAATAAAAATGCATTCGCGACCTGTAAATGAGACCAGCACGAGGCCCTTGCGCCATCTTAATGTTATTGCCTAACATCTGGGATAGCATGTTTCAGTTTTATACATTATCTTGTTTTCCGTACAGTGCCAAGGTTCTCAATACAAGTAGTTCAATAGGTCTTAACATTTGTGAAGTAAGATGGCCAAATTTGTATACCATTATGGCTCCCTAGATTAATGAATATTAATGTAAAATATGTAAATTTTGCTTACTAAATTAGGTATTGAAATATGGTAAGATTAGATTTTATTCAGAACGAAAAAGACGGTTGACTGACTCATTTATGATAAAACTGAGAAAAAAAATTTATTCTGGTTCAACTTCTTGAAAATCAGCGTCGAATGCCTTAAACGTCTTAAACGCCTAAAGAAGTTTACTCATTTGGACTATTTTAATACAGAGATGATTAGTCAATCCAGTTCTTTTTCACCCTTTGGACGCACTCGGCATGTTTTAACTGAAAATGTTTGGTAACTTTCTTCCCCCCATATTTTGGGGAAAATTTTGCTCTCGTTGTCCCATGACAGTTTTGTGAGTGTGTGGATAGGATACAAATGTTAAATTTAAAGTTTGGGGATATTTTCCTCCCGTCTCAGACAGTACACATGCAGATCATTTTATTATTGACTTTGAGGAATATTTTTTTCCCTGCTTATTGATTATTCCTTTGGAGAACATTTTTAACCATTTTGTAAATTTTAACCAGAGTCGGAGGTTCATTTGTTACGTTTTTGTGAAATTTTTGTTTTCTTTTTCTTCCCAATCGTCTTGTTGCATAAATCTGTGAAATATATGTTCTTTATAATAAATGTAATATTATGTGAATTGACTAACTACAAGTGGTTGTAATTTTTTAGGTCAGAATTGCTAATTTTTGTAGAATTTTAGACTAAATTTGTTTTCGTCTTGTAGTAAGAGCTTTGAATGTGTCATGAGCTTGAATTTGGTAGTTTGAACATAACAATACTTTTGAATAGGAAAGGGGGTGGTGGGGGGGGGCTGTGTGTCAGGGTCATTGACCTTCCTTTGTTACAATTCTGTAGCATGCTGTATATCCTAAGTACCACCAACATAGAAATAGCGATTGCTTGAGAACGAAAATGTTTAGCATGCTAAAAGTAAGAGTGAATTTTAATCGACGAATCTGAAACTCAGAAAGGAAAAAAAGCTCTTAGAGAGTGGGTTTAATTTGATATGAATTGAAAACAATGACTTTTGTCTGTCTAATGATCCATGGGAGGTCTTTAAAATGATTTGTTCTTCCTATTCAAAACAAGCTACTATCATGACACATTCAAAACTTCTCTAATTATGTACAGATCTCTGGTTGCCTTATACTGCTATGTGTGAAGCTTGTATCATTGTTTTCTTTGCTTTTCCATTCCAGAGTGAACATTTAAATTGGTTTTGTTTGGTTCTCTTCTTTCGGAGAAGAAGAGAACTCGACAGATTGTAGAAAGTAAAACACAGAATAAACTAGAAAAACAAGCGTTGAATTTGTCTTTGTTCTTGTTTTTTACACTTGATATATATACAACTTTTTAGAAAAACATCGACAAATATGTAAAAAAAAAGAGAACAGGTTACATCATAAGAGTACTAATTTGAGTAATTCTTTGCAGCATGCCTCAAGAATGACTAGAGTGGAATAAATCATTCATCCCCCATGTGAGGTAACAGCCTCCATCTGTCCCAATGGGTCTGTAAACATAAATCGGGACAGGAACTTTTGCTTCATAACATAATTTATGTAAACTTAAGCTTTCTGATGATGTATTCGTTGCTTAAGATACATTTTTTGTCAACTAGCACTAACGAGAGTGTTGACCAAGGAGGAGAAAATTTACTAAAATTTGACATATTACACCCTCCTAATGATTCAACCCATCTCTGCCACACGTCCCCCCCCCCCCAAAACCCGAAACCAGACCATCTCATCAATAACACTTTCTGACAGGCTACATATCCTGTATGTGTTTGGAAGCATGTGCAATGACCTCAGTAGTAAACGACTTTACATTGTATACACCATCTGCTCCTTTGTGATTTTTGCTCAACTTGGCCGAATACACTGCATAGTACTTTTGCCACATGAATTTCCATGTAAACTTCTAATTCCATGGATTTCCATGTAAACTTCTAATTCCATGAATTTCCATGTAAATTACTAATTCCATGTTTTTCCATGTAATACCGTAGATTCACAATAACAGTGACGGGGTAGGTTTCTTCCCCGGCCACGCTTCTTTCATGTATTTCTTTTTCTTTGGTTCCGGCTCTGTTGTCACGGTTACGTTAGCCGGAACGATAGGTTGAGTAGGAACTTGGTCCATGCCCACGTCGGGGGCTAGATTGGGAGCGTTCTTTAAACCTAAGATGGTTGAACCTATAAAGCTAAAGGACGGGGAAGTGGGAGTGGTCGGCGAGGTTTTCTCTTCCAGGGGGAGGTCATCGTAGAGAGAAAACCGATTTCTTCCATCTTTTATATCAACTGAAAGTGGTGACTCGCTCTTCTTTTTCTAAAAAAAAATAGGAAATGAATAAAATATTTAATAGCACTGTTAACATTTCAATCCCTTGGATAGAAGTTTATTCACATTCATTCATATATAATGAAAACCTTCCTGGTTTCAAACGTATACATTGAAGCTTGACAGAAACTGTTTGTTATGGAAAGGCGGTTTGGGTAAGTGTTAAGAGTCTTTAGAAATGTTCCCCTAATCCTCCCTCCACATGTTGTGAGTCATAGTACAAGTATGACCAATGAGGATATGGTTTATTTAATTCAATTTTATGCGTATAAAGTTTTGTCACTTCAAATATATGAAAGAAAACTTACTTTAACATAACTTGCTTACCTTTAAGGGTATTACAGATGTTTGCACAAGGTTTCTAAATCTCCCAACAGTTGGATCAATATCCTCTGAGGAGTTGAAAGAGATGGAAAAAAACAGAAGTACAGAGATAAACATGCATTTTGTGTTAAAATTGCTTAAATCTGGTGGTAACATTAATGTAACATAATCTGGTGGTAACATTCTTGAACATTCATGGATAGATGAGGTAGTTGAAATGATCAAGTTAGTCCACCAAAAATCACAACTAGGAACAATCACATCATATGTATAAAGTTGAAAGGTTTGCAAATGAGAATAAAGGAAAGAGAAATAGAATTCAACGTGTAACACAAACCTCTTTTGTATATTACACAATGATTACTCATTTGCTAGTGATTAGTCAAAACGGTTCTTACCACATGAAGCTCTTGGTTAAATATCAGTGCAAAATACATGCTGGCTTGTTCAGGAAGAAAGTTCCTACTTGTTCTCTCGATTGCATTTAGTGAGTATTGATCCCAACATGGATATAGTTAATCAAACCAATCACAGCTTTAAAGTAAAATCCAAACAAACCTATCCTAGATGTGGTCACTCAAAGGTATATTTTTTGGAATATGACCACAAAAGTACCTAACTTTATGTTAGATCCCAATGAACTGATTTAAATACAAACAAATGTCCAAATTTGTTGCGATGGCATTCCAACACGGTACAATATTAAAGGGCCTTTGTGTTGATTAAAATGCCTCTGGCGCTGCAGGAGTTGCTTACCCCATATTTATGTTTTAAAAACAATGATTTTACATACACTTGGAGTGTTAGCTCAGTGGTTAACGCCGGTGCCTTCCAATCATAAGGTCCCCGGTTCGAGTCACTCCCAGATTAATGTATGTCGTCCAGTTACAGAGTTGTTGACAATTAACAATTCATAATCATGGACGTTATATATGAATGTAAGAGACTGACTTCGGTCAGCTTGCGGCTTTGATAAGCCAATGAGGCTGCTTCGCGAGGATCTAAAATACATATACATACATGAGGGTGTTGCTGCCATTGGTGTCCCTTTAAACACCACTGGGATGATTGGGTATTTTGTCGGACTCTTTGCCACTTCAGCATTCCCTCCCCCCCTACCCCCCCCCCCAATCTCAAACCTGTGTTGGGATCACAGGATGATGTGATGGACTAGGAAGAAAACAGTTTCAGACTTTCCACAAATTGCAACTATAAATGAAGTGGTTAAAATACAAATCAGCTTCATGCTTTACAATAAGGTTACAACAGAGAGCTGATTGGAATTTTTACAGTGCCCTCAGTTATGTCAGCTAATGTGTGCATACCTGGGTTAATAACAACATCTTCATCACTGAAGCAAACATGGGATAGTTTCCTCTTCCTCTTTGTACGAGCTATTTCTGGTGTGATCGCCGAGTCCTCCACCGATGCGACGCCGATTCTTTTATTGTGCGCTGTGTTAAATTCTGTCAAATTCTGTGTGAAGAAGAAAAAAATGTTTTTTTCAGATGTACATTTATTAAAATAGATGTTAATAAGGATGCCACGACCTCTAGAAAGGAATAAGTTTTTGTTTCTTCTATCACAGACTCTTCACAAAGAATTTCATGGGCATAGTTGTATGACACTTAATTTAAATAACGATGATTGGGGAAATGGGGGGGGGGGAAGGGAGGGGGTGCAAATTATTTCCCCAAATATGTCATTTGGCTTTTTCAATCGCAGGTAATTGTCCCACAGCTTATGATTGGCAAATTAGGTGAAGCTGGACAACTCTTCTGGAGTTTGATTAAACTAACAAAAGAACAAATGCAATCCTCCTGATACAGCATTCATTTAATCATGGATTACACAGCTAATCCAAAGTGCAACTACCAAACTAAACCCCACCCCAACCCCCCTACCACCACCAACACATATTTTCCATCAGGGTTCACATATATCCATGGTCATCTACTTTATGATCATGCTCTCCTTTTCCTATGTAGCATGCTAGTCTGAGTGACCATTGATTGTCTATCATATTGTGGGACATTACTGTTGACCGAATAAATTGCTTTTAGTATGATACAGATCTTTGAATTTGTGTAGCGATTTTGAGGAATATGAATTTTGTTTCTCATAAAAATACTGAAATATATTGTGCTTGAAATTAAAAATGCTATTAGCATACTGGGCCTCGTTGAATTTGAAGCAATCTGCCCACATTTTCCATAGCATTTGACTATGTCATGCCAGGGCTCCTGTGGAAAGCAGTGCTTCCGCACTGAGCAGGACTACCCTTCATTTTATATCATAAAAAAATAAAGAAAAAGGATAAATTGCTTCCTTAATCTTACATTTAACTCGGTCTCTTCCTCTGGTAACCCTAGCAACCCTGCAGTCATCTCCTCGTCTGATCCCTCCGCTGCTTTCTGTGCTGCCTCTTCTGCACTCTGTGAGAGACTTTGAGGTTTCTCTCTGAGGATGTAAGACCTAGTGGATGCTCCAAAATGAAGCGTATTATTTAGCTGAACCTGCTGAGGTTTCTGTTTTTCAAGGCGAATCGATCCCAAGAATGTCCCATGAGCTGTAAAATGAAGAGATATGATATCCAAAGGACATTGTAAAACGATTGTTGATTTTTATCTGTTACTGAGAATCCAAAGGATGAGAAAGCCAACAGAAGCTCATTTGAAACCCTACATGTGATGATCCTGAACGATCACCGGCTTATATCACGCCTTCTCTTTCTGAAAACTGTTCAGAGAATTTTGAGGCAGGGAGGGGGGGGGGGGAATTGTTGCACCCATTCCTGCTAAGGAAAGGCAACTAATGTCTTCATCCGACGGATAGTCTACCTCAGCATCTTACCACCTTCTCAAATACTGAGGGAAGTGAAGGCACCCTATTCTTCATCAATGCAGTGCAGCCTTACAGAATGAATTTCACAACTTGGTTTCCCAATTTGAATATGTTATTAAAGATAATCTGGTGAAGTTTTTTTAAAGTGGAAACCAAGTGGTTGTTCGGTGGACAAAGTACAGGGTAATGTTTATTTATTGAGAAACTTGATCTGGCCAAGCACTAGATGTTTCAAGTTAAGTGACTCATGTCATGTAACCATACAGGATATCATAACATTTCTCACACATCAGAAAGTAGAAGGATACATTTTCATTGATGATTTGCCAAAACGTGCCAATGCAAGGAATATATTTGCATAGTGACAATATTTAAAAGGGAAGTATTATAAAGCATGTAATTAGCATATAATTATTTTGAAACTACTTATATATAACAGGTATTACAATACGATTACTTAGACATCGCATGCACGAAAAATGCTGTTGATAAATACTGCTTAAGGTGTACTTTATTAATAATCTTCCAAAATATACTCACTACTTCCTAGATCGACGAGAAAAGACCGCTTGAGATGCTTATGATATATGAGGGCAGCATGAACTCTTGAACAAGATGTATGATCCAAAACAAAATCACAGACTTGAGAATTCCTTCCAAATAGGTAGCTATTCTTATCATCAATCATCATTTTCTAAAAATGAAAAAATAAATCAAGATGATGAATGCAGATATAATGAAACAAAAAATCTCAGAATTTTGCATTTAGTTTTAAGGTAAAAGATGAAAACTTTATGAGCTACCATTAGTGCCCATCATTGAGGGTTCACTAAACTATACTAACCTCTATCATTCTGCCATCCTTGAGAACATCAAGATGAAGTCCAGGGGGAGGTTTCCCTGCCCTGTGAAAACAAAACACATGCAGGATGGTAAGAGAGGAGACATGGTTCAGTCACTTCATTTGTCATCACTAAACAACTGATTGTTATTTTATCCTAAGCTTGATTGGCAACAAAATCGTTTTTATTGTTTCTATTGAACAAACGGTAAAATTGCCAAACGTGTATAAGTTCGGCTTTTATGTCGTATCCTAACGTTGGTTTGGCTAATAAGAAACATACCATGTACCTTATTTATAAATAGTATAGGCCTACAGTATAGCAAGCCAACCTACTTCACTTCTGTAGTACAAAGTATAAACTTAGGAATAGGACATATCCAACGTTAGCATTCGACGTTAGGCCTGAGTCAATGGTCATATTATACTAAGGCTCAGTGCAGAACTGAGTTAGACTGTTGCCGGGCAGTTTCATATAGGAAACAAGTGACTGAAATACAGCTAAGGTTTTATTACCAAGACGGAGCTTCATATACACTTTGCGTGACCTGGCTGCTAATCTGTTTCTTCGACATTTTAAAGACAATGAACGAAATTTCATAGACTGATACTGCGGCAACGCATGGTGAGAGCCCTAAAGTACAGACATTTATATGGGTTAGCGCGCGTAGGCATTAGTAGTACTAGACTAGCGTAAGTACCTGTATGGAGCGCCAAATGGGTAATATTTCCTAACACGGGAACCCAACTTAGTATAGGCCTAAGATGATATAAAACACGAATGCCAATCGGTAGTATCAAAATAAATGGAATTACTAGGTGCATTTCCCAAGCTTACTTTGGTCAGGGACGTAGCCAGGAATTTGAAAGGGGGGGGGGGGAGCACATTGTGCAATTGATATGGGGGAGGGGTCTAAGGGGAGGGGGGTCCCCCATCTTGGAGATATTTTTGAACAATTGAAGGTCCTTAGATGCGATCTGGTGTAATGTTTTGCCAGTTTCATCATTATCATATGATATCGTATTATCAGCAGATTTTGTTTCCTGTTTGAATTCTTTTACATGTTTTTTACATATTATGTCAGGAAGATAAACATAGTGCTCTTTTACAATTTTCCAGTAGGATGATTCTTGTTTATTTTCCAATGTCTGGACTTTAATCAGTGGCGGAGCCAGTGGTATCGGTCAGAGGGGGCGAAAATGGTCTGTAGGGGCGCTTCCGACACTATCTAAGCGGAGCGCCACCACAGGTTGGCGCGGAGCGTAAAAAATTTTTTTTGAGTAAAGATACTCCCTAGATCGCCGGAAATGACCCTTTCCGGGCCTTGCTAATTTGCTGATAAACGAAAAATAAATAGCCGTTAGAGCATTTTTTCAGAAAATTACACCAACAAAATGTAACAAATGTCAATAGGTAGATGAGAGCGCAATAAAAAAGTCAATAATCGCGAATAAGTAAAAAGTGGTCAAAAGCTGAAAAGGGCGCCAGCAGTCCATTTGAGTCCGTCAGGGGGGGGGGGCATCCGCCCCCTGACTGTATGGACGCTCCGCCACTGACTTTAATACATTTGACAAACTTAACTGATGGCCATAAACTTTCATATTTTGTAAGACAGCCAGATGTGCAGTGGCTTAAAAACAAATAACGTTATCGCAGTGTATTAGCAGTGTACTAATAATTTATAGGAAGTGCGTATCACGAACGATTGCTAGCTTAGCTTCATAACATGTTGTTCGTGCAACAACTTATGACGAATCATAGAAAGGATGAGAACGAACGTTGTCGACGTTGTTGTGCATATACGGTTCGTGACTCTCCATCGAGTGCGGTTAGGTAGGCAATATGTAATTTATTACGCAGTGGCCAACTGTAGGCTTGTAATAGGCTAAGGTTTAATTTAGCTCATTGCACCTGCCAACTAAGTTAGTAGCTGAATCAGTAGGCCTGGATGTTACTACGTATAATCGAATTAACGGAGCTGACGAGAATTCAAGATCAAAAGAGCACTGACAAAATACCATGCTAAAAAACAACAGTTTTTAACATTTTTTTCGAGACTGAAAGGGTGGAAGTTGCTCCCACTGGTCCCCCCCCCCCCCC
>JAIPMN010012221.1:0-14586 GCA_020650975.1 Apostichopus californicus
CAAAATTTGCCGACATACCCAAAATTTGCCGACAGCGACCAAATTATTGGGGGGGTGTGACACCCCCACACCCCCCCCCCGCTCGCTACGCCCCTGATAGTATTAGGTAATCATAAAAAAAAATGTGGTCGGCACTCTATAGTACCGTCAGCTTATAGTTATACTTGTATTAATTAATGGAAATGTTTGAAATTGGGTCAAAATTCTACTAGAATGTTCCGAGACTGTTCATCGCAACTAAAGAATGAAACTAACGCAATCATGGAGGGGGGGGGGGTGCGCTAACGAATCAAGTCAGTATCTACTTCCGTGGAACGGATTTGTGTCAGCTATACTATCGCTATGGCTATGCGCATGCCAAATTTGCCTACAACATATATAGGGGCCTATGGGATACATCATGAATTTGTTCACGAATATGTTCAAGGTGACAGCCACACACCCACCCAATTACTTGCTACCTCAATGAATGCGCATGAATTTTTGTGTGAATCTATTTTGGGTGGTGTTGGAAAACACCTAGCTCTATCTATTATTGTTCTACCTGCGTGTGATACACTGCAACGTTACCATTACTAGCAGCGGATAGACTGCACAGCTGTGAGAACGCGGGCCGGTGGAACATACGTCATTTTGTACTGAGCTCCTCAGCCGACAGTCAGAGAAACCAAAAACGAACAATACATCTGGTCTTTCTACGAAGTATTTAACCATTGTGATTGAACAATTATGGTAAGAGTTGATAGTGATTTACGATTCATGATATATTTCTTTTACAGAAATACAGGCCGTACTCGGAATCAAAGTTTGTAATCAACTGAGAGCCTGTAAAATGATGCCTTTAAGTACTTGTAGTTGTAAGGCCGATATAGTCCTATAGGACTATCTATGCAGACTTAGTGTAAAATTACGCCGCAGGCTAAGGCTGGGGAATTCGAATAGAAAGTATATTGGCGAACTATGACAATCGCTTTAACGAGTCCCCGTTATAAACGTTCAATCATACATCTGTAACGTTGATATTTTGCTTAATTGTAAGTGAAAGTTTTTAAACCTAAATATGTTTTTATTATATTACGGTCATGCCTCATGAGTTTTCAGATTGACGTACAATATACACGCAAGCTAACTACGCCTGAGTATTTGCCTATTTCACACTAACTCTGTTCACACATGATGGGTTCCTGTACATTAGCTGCTATACGTACAGTAGGCTGTAGGTAGACCAGACGCCATATGTGAAAAATCAATTGATGAGGAGTAAGCTAATAGGCTATATGCAGGGTTAGGAAGCTTCCAAAAAGTGGTGGGGGGGGGGTGGGCACAACATCAGAGGGGCACTTTCACATTCCACAACCACCACTCGTTATGCTATAAACCAATACACACCGGCCATATCACTTAAATATATATGATGTGTTAGTATGCTATCAATACTATTTATTGAGATGGTTTATTGTTAACCGTGCTACAAAATGAAATGGGATTCCATTTTAAAATAGCATGTACAGACTAAAAATAAATGATTAAAATAAAATATTAAAATTAACAAGGCAAAAGATATCCAAAAGACAGTTCTTCATCAAAGGGACACATTTTATTTGCCAGTAGGGCACATTTGCTATTTTGGAAAAAAGTGGGGGGGATGTGCCCCCCGGATCCTAGCCCCCAGGCTATATGTATATATATTTGTAAGGAATGGGTATTTACAAACTTCAGCTATGAATGAACTGTAACATGAATTGCTTGTAAAGATTTATGGGAAAGCCTGCAAAGTAATTAGTTTTAATTATGTCAGTAGACAGAATATTATTTTTTGTAGCAAAAAGGATCATAGCTCATTTTCTGTTGCCTTGAAAACTTGTCACACAATTATAAATATTGTATCTTGTAAAAGAAGACATTTTCAAAACTGTTTTTTTTTTTAATGTTTGTGTGTTACTGTATATAGCTAGCTTCTATAGTACTGTCCTATACATATATATATATAAACATAACCCCTATAGCTTGGAATTTGGGATTTTTAACTCAGATTGGTTTCTTTTCTAGGAAAAACCACCACAATATACACCACAAGAGTATCCACCAGCACAGCCTGGCTATCCACCAGCCCAGCATGGCTATCCACCAGCGCAACCTGGCTATCCACCACAGGGCTATCCACCACAGGGCTATCCACCACAGGGCTATCCACCACAGGGCTATCCACCACCACAACAAGGCTACACACCACCTCCGCAGCAACAGCTACTTGTGGTGAACACTCAGGCAGCTGCACCACCTCCTGGTCAAACGGTCATCGTCACTTCCCATCATCAACAGCAGAGGCAAGTGCACATCCACTGTATGTACTGTGATCTGTTAAAGGGCATCGGTATATGGCCCCCGAATATGCTAGCAAGTCAAAGACTGCATCGGTATATGGCCCCGAATATGCTAGCAAGTCAAAGACTGCTTCGGTATATGGCCCCGAATATGCTAGCAAGTCAAAGACTGCATCGGTACAGTATATGGCCCCCGAATATGCTAGCAAGTCAAAGACTGGTGAACTGGTCACTCATGTTCAAAGCTCAACCATCATCCAATTACCATTCTCGAGACATATTCAGACATTATTTTGTCTACTTAATAATAGTACAAGTGAAGTGAAATTTTAGATTATATTTCAGTTTTGAAAAACCTCCATGGCAGGATACTAAAATCTATACATTTGATTTTGTCAGGGTAGCAATGAAATATGATTTGCCTCAAAAGTTTAAGAGCTCTATGGTAAAAAGGCTAACATTCGGACTGGGGTGACTATAAATGATGTTTGATTGTGTCAATGATAAATCTATTTCACAAAGCAAGATAGGAATAATAAAGCAACTTTTTATATCAAGTATCAGACTTGTCCAAGCATATTGTAGTTCATGCTTCAATAAGTGAAATTCAACATTGTAATACTGTATTATATATTGTTAAATAAAAAAAAAAACTCTTCAAGATTATAAGTGGCACAAAACAACAATTGGATCCAAATATGAAGCTTTTTTACCCCTTTTTTTATTTTTTCCTTTAGTTTTTTTTATTTATGCTAGCTTGTGGTTTCCTTTAAATTTTCAACATATTTTTTGATATATTTGGATCAACATTGTTAAAGGGTGGTATATGTTCCAAAGGTAAACGATTCTATGTAAATTTGGAAACTCTGCATTAACTTAATATCTTTTGATGTAATAATGCATAGGTTGTGGGTTCATAATTATGAAATTATCAATTGTTTTATTTCAGTCCAAGATTAACCATGTTTTTGTTTTCACCATTTTTTTTAACAGGCCCGGCGTAAACCATTGTCTTCACTGTATCATATCCATATTTTTCTTCCCATGGCTTTTTGTTTGGCTTTGCTTGGTGAGTACATACAGATCTCAGCTTTATTTGAGCTCTTTCAGTATCAACAATTTCAAAATAACTGGATAAATAATAATAAGTTATAATCTTGCTTTCTTGAAAATGGTAAACATCATTAAATGATTTGAGTAAACTCACGTAGTTGATGTTTGTATGTACACTACATACAGCAATGACAATGTTTACAACTTATCGGTATTAGCTGCTTGTGTTGCAGACAGACTTGAAGATAGTGGGAGTGTGTGGGTGAGGGTGAGGGGCTACAGCACTTGACATGGGGTCAATGAGGTGGTCTGAGAATAGATGGGATGAAGACTAATGTGTTCTCAACTTCATGGTATACTTAAAAGGAGACATGAACAGATCAAAAAGTGTGATAATATTGTCGACACCCCGATTGCAGGCCTAACACATTGTACAAGGTTAGCCTATCCCATATTTACCAACGTTTTCTAATTAAACAAGGCCTGATGGGATTGCATAGTTTGGGCAAGCTGGCAATGTTTAACTGGTTAACCAATGTTTAACTGGTTAAATATTCAAACAATATCGAAAGCAATATATCGTGTTCAATCTCTATAAATATTAGAGGTGACTCTATGCTACTCTGTGAGATTGTTATCAATTTCTTACCATTGTTCTTAACCACGAGTTTGGTGTTTAAGCTTCATAGCGGGTAAAGCTCATAGTTCGTGCTGTAGCTTTGAAGTTTATGGATATTGCACACACAAAAGACTGACCCAAAAGTATTTATAGGTTAGTTTCAGGAAACTTTTCAACTCTGTACTTATATGATAAGTCAGCTGCAAATGTTTCAGCCCTCGACCCAGGATCTAAATGAGGAATACACCGTACCCCTACTTGTCAGAATTGATGGTCAGAATTGATAGTCAGAATTGATGGTCAGAATTGATGGTCAGAATGCATGACTTGATGTTGACCTTTAAAAAAAAACTTAATCGATCTCCAATGTGAAGCTCCGAAAAAACTGTTAGAAAAATTTTGTAAATTCTTTTGACGAAAAGTCTCCCGACCCAGAGAGAAACATTTTTCACAACCCACGTTTGAGCCAGTGCACCGCTTATTTTGTAGACCGTACATTGCTCTTTGTGCCATGGCTTGATTTTATGCAAGACTGTCATTAAATGAAAAAGTAGCACTTTATTAATATCAGAATATTTACTAAAAAAACTGTTTACTAGAGACTCAAAGTACACAATGATTTAGAAGGAAAAAAAAAATTAAAAAAATAAACTTTACTCTGGGAGCTTCCTGTAATAGTTTCCTTCTACAAATAAATCAACCCAGTGCAATGACTTTTAATTAAGCCATATGAGAACATTGTTGGTTAATTAATATTAAACAAGCAGGCCTGTAGCTAGTTTTGAACACATGTCACTCAATCTGTTCTAGAGACTATCTCCTATCTTTTTGCATAAAGCAAGGTTATAGACAGCCTCAGGCATGTGGCTGTAAAACTCTTACTCTAATCACAACATTGCCCCATTTGTTATCATATTTAGCAATGGATTGCTATGGTGTAAGCTATAATCCCTTCCTGGTTTATCTTTACATTCAAATGTGCCCTCAGAGAATTTGACAATTTCTGTCATATTCAATACGGTGATGAGACAATTTGTAGACTCAAACTAAGTGTCCATACCAAGTATATATATTGGTTTTTTTGTTCCAATGATTCTAATTTAAGACCTTTGGGAATTCCATTATCGGGCAGTTATTCTAATTTTGATTGTACTTAGGTCATGTGCCAACATTATACTGTATAGTAGCCTTCCATGTTTACGGCATTCATACAAGCATAATGGAGGGTTATAATACAGCCTTTGTTGGAATTTCAGGAAATGTTATTTTTATAATAATAGATAGATGTTTTGAATACTAGCTGATGTAATATAATAGGGCATGGCTCTGACGTGCATGTTGATTTTATGATCCATATTTCTCTTCCATCTAAAAAGTTTATTTCTCTCTACTGTACATATATGTATGAACTGTGTAAACACAATCTATACAGGTGCTTCAATTGTGCAAAGTATTCTTGAAATATCGCGGGTGTGGCAAGGCAGTTATTTTACATCTAGTATAAGCAACCGCCAGGTGCGTAGCCAGGAATCTGCCAAGGGAGGGGCGAAAATGTAGGCAAATTATCAGAGCCGTAGATACGGCATTGCAAACTATCTAAGCGTAGCGCCACCATTTGTTGGCGCGAAGCGTACAAGAAAATTTTGGCTGAAAATGCCTCCCAGATCGCTGGAAATGGCATCATAGCATTTTCTCTTTTGAAATTACTATCGATATCATTAAAACATTAAAAAAAATTTTTTGGGATATGCTCAAGGGGGGGGCGGCTGCCCCCTTCGCCCCCCCCCCATGGCTACGTGCCTGGCAACCACTTTATTGTGTGCATGTGGTTACCTAGTGTTGTCAAATAATTGCCTTACCATAATAACTGCCTTCCATGCATGTGGGAGAATATGTACACTTTATGTTGCATGACTATCCATTATACAGCTTGACCTCATTTTGAATTTTTTTTACCATCATTGGGAAGACAATTTCAGATGGGAAAACCATTCTTATCTCCCGGATGAAACACCCACCTTACTTTAACTGGCCACCACCTCCTAGACTCTAGGTTTCATTACTTCAATGCCACTGCCTTTGTCACAATATGATTTCTACATATCAAGTTAAATAACTGATATATTGCACTGATAAGCATAATAGATACAGTGATAGCAATGTTGACCAGCTGTATTTAGTAGCATATATATGAACCTTGAATGTTTACAGCAGACCTTCCTAAGTCCACAGTAAATGGGATCTATCATCACAAACAAAAAAAGGTCAAAGTGTCAGAACCAATTAACTTGTGACTTACCAAATATGAAATATGTCTGTTACATGTCAGTTCCAAGGAAACATGTGTATTTTCAGTCACATGTATATTCCAAAGACAAGAGTATACTATTAAATTCTCTGCATTTGCTAGGCTGAGCCACGTGGAAAAGTGGTCATGCAGTAACTTTCTCTGTGTAAGCTTAAAAAAACATTGGCTACAGCGAGAACTACATGGTGTAGACTTGTAGTAAGTTGGCACTATGGACATAGCAACAAAAAAACAGATAACAAGACAGAATTAGCATCATTAGCATCACTACAAAGTATTAACTAACACACACTATACCAAATTAACTTTTAAAGAGAAATTATGCACTTTGATGAGAGCCAAAACTGTACTGTGAAATTTAGGAAAGGGAGAACTTGCGGTGCAGGCTACTGTTTCTTCTCGGGTCATCTGGCACTGGCAGCACCAACATCAGAAATATTGGAAATTATTCGAGAATAAGGGTAGTTTTAAGACAATTCAAGGCACCAATGGAAGCTGACCCTTGCCCCAAATGTAGTCAACGCTTCCCTCCCCCACTCTTTCCACCCTCCCCTACCCTCCCTTCCCCTCCCCTCAGAAATAAATAACAGATCAGGGTAGAGGCATATTTGTTTTCCCAAGTACACTGGAAAGTTATATGGTGCTCTTTGAAGTGGTTGTGGTGTAAATGGAGTCTGATTGGCGAGTCTATAGCTGGAAAATCTTGTTTTTTCGCTGGTCGGATGCATTACACCGTAGACAATCCAGTGAATCCACACACAATGTACATATTTGCTCAACCTCTACTTACTTCCCCCCTCAATGTCTATGCAACATTTTTGTAACAGGTAGGAAACACATAAGTAAGATACCAGTACAAGTTCATAATGAGCAGCTCTGTGTGGTTCAGTGTGTAACAGACTCATAGGATACACCCATACAGTTTCCTGTCCTGAACTTGTAACCTCTCAGAAATAACTACCAGTGTGTATCAGTGTAGGGAGCCTCATGCTGGCATGATACTTACGGAAGTCAGTATACAATGTACTGACAATTAAAGAATTGAATGTTGAACAATTGTGAGAGTATATATTATGACAGATAAATGGTTCAGAACACTGTATGCATGTACCGTATATATGTGTGTCTGTATTTGGGCGGACATAATAAGATGCAACTTGGGTAATTGTTTAATTACTCACACCTGAAGCCGATACAGTACAAGCATGTGTTCTGTCATACTGCCTACTACATGTATTTATGCTCCATTTGCTACAGTACTGCACTTATTACATAGACTGCCAGATTGTTGTATTTTCGCTTAGCTTTTCCCATTGATCCTGACACATATGCCATCTAGGCTGTATTGTGCTAGTGGATCAATATTTATAGTTGGTGATAATTTGTTTCAACATTGCAATAAACCCAGTTTCATCACGAAAGGGAAAGGTTAATGACCACATTTGATCAAGAAACACGATGAAAACAGTTTTTGCCTTCTTCTTCTTGTCTTTTTTAATTTTGCAGTGCATTTGTGAATGAGTTGCATCGGACTGAAATATTACAACATGATTGCTTCGCGTTGTGACTAACCGTGATAATGGGACAGGACATCCTGTAAATTCTATCTACTTTGACGCTACTTATCAAGAAAGAAAATCTTTTCTTTCTTTCTTTCTTTGGTTCTTTTTTATTCAAATTAAACTACAACTCAGTATCTTGTTCTTAAAGCCTTAATTAGAAGGATTGTTGAAATGTTAGATACCTTTTTTTGCCTGGTATTTTCTTCAGAAATGAAGATATAACTAATTCAGAAATGGATCGAATCATATTATCATACTTTGTTCTCCTTTGATGTATTTCCATTGATTTATCCTTCAAGTGTTAGACAGTCGGAATATTTACCTTCTGCTTTTTTTTGTCACACGTCCCCTTTAATATCAAAATGCTTTCTACAATTGAATAATATTGCAGGAATTAAATCATCATGGAAAAAACCAATACATTTTTCAACTCAATTAGTATGATGTCATAGCATTTTCCTTGCTATTCTTGCATAGTCTCATAAATTGTGTCTCCAAATTCTCCAAAATTCCTACAAATGAACTTCCTCCTATCATGGTTTATCAGTAAAGTGTTACAAACAATTACCAGACATTTTTAAACTTTTTATTCTTCTTCCACAGATATGTCCAATTTCTAAATGCATTGCCCTATACCCTTAGCCCCTGCTTTGTTTATATAAACTTTCATCTTTGATTAAAATCAGAGAGCAAAAGCCTGTTGACTTCCTCAATGTCTTTCAGTTTTCTGTCATACAACTTTGGTAATAACTTTCTTAGAAGCATATATATTGCAATGAGATCACATATGTATGTGTGTTTGTGTAGCATCCCCTTTAAAGTTTGGTATGCAAAGTGTCTTACAGTTGCCAGGTGACAAATTGACTGTGTGTTTGTGTGTATATCATACAGTGTTATTGTTTATATTCGGAGGAACATTCCTTTGTTTATATTATGTTATATACTGGATATTTCATATATAAATAAGAAATCATACAAGATACTCTGGACACATAGTAAATGCAATGGCCATCATACAAAAAATATCACTGTGTTATATGATACCCAGACTAAAAATATAAGGAGGCCTTGCATGCTACACATGTTGTACTCATCACTAAACATGATAGCTCAGTATAATAGGTGAAGGCAATATTGCACGGGTTTAATACAACATTTGTACTATTTTGTATTGGAATATTTTAGCATAAGACCTCTATATTGTACAATATGTATCAGTGCTGTAATTGGTCGATGGCCAAATGTGTCTGTCATTTGTCAAGGGAGCTGGAGCCGTCAAACAGATTTTGTGCTTTGAGCTTAATTCTTGACAGATTAAACCCAGTTGCTCTAGTTTATTCAAATTGACTGAAAGTAAAATTATGACATGGAATCACAAAGGATTTCCTGGGTAAAGATTTGATGGCATCGAAAATATAAGATTGAACTGAAATTTGAACCTTGAATAATTGTTTTCATAGTTAACAATCAATGTAGATACAACTCAGAAATGAACATGAAACAAGGCCAAAAGGTTGAGAGATCATTTTGTCTAGCCAAATAGTTTTCTTGCTGGGTGTTTAAGGTAATCCACATTGCATTAAAAGTTACTCGGACCAGATGTTATGGAGAGCCAAATATGTACAAATAAATGTCACAGTGATGAAAGTTCTAACAAATTGAATGGATGCCTTAACATCTTAGCCCCACCCCCACCCAACCCCCAGCACAAACAATAGGGAGGCGGTTTCGCCCCTGCCTTTAATTATACGTAGAGACTGAATTTTGCAAGAGGTGTACCTGACAACGGCTGCCAGCATAGAAGTACTACTAAGTTTAAATAACTTTATCATTTTATTCTCCAATAATGTTAAAATTCATCATTTTTTATATCAACCACAAGATTTATTACAGAATTTCAGTATATGCTGGCACAAAAGTGTGATGTTTAATAACATCTTGTGATGTTTAATAACATCTGTTAAGTTTATATTCCCATTTACATACGATTAATTATATGTGGTGTAAAACATTTTATTGCGAGGTTCTTTCTCTTCCTCTTTCGTACGTTGTTTCATCTTTTTAAGTCTTTTGTTTTTAATAGTTCCTAAAAGAATATAAAATGTGTTTTCATTCTCCCAGTATAGTCTTCATTTACTGTTTTTTTCTGAGCACTAGATCGAGAGGAGCGAGTGAGGGGTCACAAACGGGAACTTGTGGACACAATGAAACTTTATGTTATAGTCAGCTTGATACGCAGTATATACACAGCATAGTATACTAGTTCATGATAACCAATGATGATTAATTACATTGTACAGACAATGGTGTTTGATTGCCAATATATCACACAATAAAGAATTAGGCTGCCGAGAATTGCGTTTCCTTCCTTTTAAAACACTTATATTATAAACACCATACTTTCCTGCAGCTTGAATGATTTTTATTTGTTGATAATTTTGACCAAACTCTGGGCAATTCCAATATTAAGGCAGGTGTTTCACGAAAAATGGCTCGATACCGGGACCTATTTTTGACGCAGTCGTCATATAAAAGATGTGGAGTGCGTCCGGAATTCACTTGGATGATATTAACTTGGTCAAAATATTATCCTATGTTTTATTCTTAATATAAGACATAGAATGAGAAAGTTCTAGAAAGAATAATATGGTGATAATTCTTTCATTCTTTGCATTGGACACAAACCGCATCAACAGTCTAGCACATGGTTTCCCTAACTTTACCCCCCCCCCCCCCACGATCCCTCAGCTGTGGATGTTAGAGTTGTCCACGAACCCCCAACTTTTCGAGACACGATCTGAGTCATTATTATACTATAATACGTATAAAAGTGCTTCGGACAAGATCAAGTTCAAAGTGTTATATTGTAATGAAGAATCACAAGAGATGAACAAATATTTATTTTGAAACTTCAAGATCAGATCACGAATTGTAACACGCATCGATCACCCATCACACACGATGAGACGGATGCTCCTGGTTTACCTCCACGACTGGCGTTGATCCTCGGAGCTGTCTTGGAGAGGGCCACCCTCATGTAGGGGCCGACGTCAAGGCGTGCCCGCAGCTTTGTTTTCATGACGACCAACCTTTGTACATTTACTAAATTATATGATATATCAGATTTTAGTTCAACAAAAAGTACTCTAATTTTGACTTTCAGAAACATCTCACGAACCCCTTGGGATGGACTCACGCACCCCCTGGGGGTTTATGCAGCCCAGTTAGGGAATCCCTGGCCGGTCTAGCAGATGTCAGTAAAGCTATAACACTAAAGAAGTTATACATTGCTTGTTATGATTTGTTATTTCATCATTATTTATGCATCAGTTTTTATGAAAAACACATTGGGAGACTTGCTAGTATAATTCAAGTTATACTGAAATTTCCTTTGGCTATACTAAAATAATTTTATTTTACAGAAAGTGCGTCATAATAGGTCCCTCGGCTAGGCCCTACTTATGTTGAATGTATATATGCCCTCCTAAAGTGACGAACAAACACCAGATTACGTTCTGTACACGTGGACTTTGTGCTAACCTCACGGTACTCCTATAGATACTATGTTAACATTCTTAACGCATGAACTTTCTGTGTAACTTACTATATCCCTCTTTAAATATCATTTGCGTCCTTTTACACGAATATCGACCTGTCTATATATGGGCGTTTTCATATCGCATTGTATATGTTTAGTGATGCTAAGAAACCCCTAACTGTTCACTTCACAACTACGCGGTGTTGTTAACACACTTGACAAGACAAAACGACCTGCTTGGCAAAGATTGATGTTCTCGCTTGACGACTATGTGTGCACCGGATACTCACAGCTGGTACAGTAACTATTGGTCATGTCCTGTAACATGTTACCGTGTTACTGATGCACGGTTGTAGGGCATGAACACAAACTAAATTTGTAAATTACAAGGAAAGGTTTCATAAGTAATGATATTGGCATGACAACCCGGCAAATCATCATGGGGTTTTATTCTCTTCAGTTTTCACTTCAAAATTTGAAGAAAAAAAACAACAATGTAACAGAAAAGTCGATGTTGTGAGATTTTAGATCAAACATGTATCACAAATTGACAAGAACAAAATAAGTTTGTTTATTAAATGAAAAGAAAGGCGTTAATTCGCTTCATAGGATAGGCCTATACTATTTCTCTTTGATCTGTCATATATACACATCTTGTGAATAGTTTAAACATTACTGACAAAAATCAATGCTACATGAAACCGTGTTCTTAGTGCGTTTGTTTTTAATGCTAAAAATATGCCGAAGCAGTTCTGGGTATGAAAGGGAAGCTCTTTCTGTGACGCACGAAGCCCATATATCCGAATGTCCGTAAGAGATAAATATACGTACGGGAAGGCAGCCGGAGGTGACTAAGGATGTTATAGAACCTTAGAAGTCATAAGAATTGACCCCAAGTTTTAGCTTACCAAAAGCAAAAACAATGTTATTTCCTTAAGATTGGCGTTTCGCAGCTAACATCCCGATATAATAATAATCGACAAATACACTGCGAAGCGATCAGTTTATGGAGGACTTAAAAAAGAAGTCTTTGCTATATACATTATAGTACAAGGAAATGTAAAATAAAATCCGAGTGCTAGTTGCTTTAGTCAGGGTTGTCCAACCTTTTGCAGAGGAGGGCCACATGGAATGATTATGATGAAGGAGGGGGCACTGTGAGCACTGCGCGCGGAGCGCACTGATTTATTTTCCTTCCTGATAAAACAGATGAATTAAGTCCAGCCGCCCCCCCCCCCCTCCGCTGAGAGTGTCACACAAACTGACCTGTATGCAGTTTTTTGGACCCAGAAGGTTCGAATGAATGATTATATAGCTTCAAATTGTTATCAATAAATCTGCTCACTAAAATTTCGCACCGTAGAGCATCTCTGGCAGGCCGGACGCAACCCTGCGGCGGGCCGGACTGTGGCCCGCGGGCCGTAGGTTGGACAACCCTGCTTTAGTTGTTTCTTTAGCTAATCCGGTCGTCAAAATATTAATCTTTAAACTAAGTAGGCTGAAACTCTAGAATATACACCTTTAATACTGAACTTGAACCGATCACATCGGCCACGTATTGTGCAGGCACTCTAGTTAATCTATTGTAGAAAACCTAACAACTCAATGTTTTAACTTCTTGTGAACAACAGATCACCCCTCAGTTGGCGACTTTCAATAATTTTTGTCCTTTAAAAAAACATGTCAATTTATGCCATAAAACTAATATGTTTTCCTTGTCAAGTTTGTTAGCATCTGAGCTAATGGGCCGGCTGTGTCTTAGACAGTCCAGTCCAGCTATAATTTGAATTGTTGAACATCAGATGTTTAAAGGGTCATTTCTCAATATTAAAAGTGGTAAGGAAATGCAACCTGCACTAGTAGTAGTGTGATATAATGGTCTGGATATAGGCCTATGCAGGAAAACGTTTCAAGGATGACAATAATCCTTGCTAAAGTTTGACCATTGTTTGACATTCCATCATCTTTCAAGACGTAAATCTAAAGGACTTTCCGTTTACTTTATCATTTTAACTCCAAACAGTATATATCCGTATCATGCAACCATGTTAAAAATTATCTGTTTTCAATCACCAAGTATACGCCCTCCGTAATCTGCCTTGTTTGTGTACAGTTAGAACGTAAATGTGTCACAATAAAATGAACCTGATATCTATAACCATACGGGTATATTATTAAAAAATAAGAACCCTGGGGACTTCGATGCAGCGCAAGTTGCGTTGTGTAAAGGCTATGTAGATATTGTATACTTCAAACAAATTTCCTACGGATCTAAATGATAACATTCTATGTAACATGACTGTGTTTGTCTATTCCATTTTGAAGATACACAAAAAATTCTACGCCATCGTTAATAAATCAGGTCTGGTCGTCATGACAACATCGTCGTATGGTCATATTGGATTCTGATTGGATTATACAAAACATGTCAAACAATGTCAGTGAATGCACATGCCTTTTATCTGCCATACTAACCTTCTTACCAAACTTGATTATATTTAAAAAAAAAAAAAATCATAAATGAAGTATTGCAAATTTTATTTCTTAATTTTTCCGTGGAAAAAAATCAGGCCTGGTCGTCTTGACGACATCGTCGAATTAATAGCGATATCGGATTCTGGAGGATTTGTACAAAACAATTTCAAGACATTGCCTGCACTATCAGTTTCATTCAGAATTGATGAATAACTGTAAATATGCAAATATAGATTCTGTTTCCCTATATATTTAATCTCAAAGAAAACTCATATTTGAAAGCTCTTATGAGTCGGTAACTAGGCCCTGCCCCCACCCCGCCTCCCCCGCCCCCCCCTCCCCCAGGATTCAACAACGACAGCACAATTTTTACAACAGGAAAAAAATAGACAAATACGAACGGAGCTTCTACTCTTATGACTTAACGTAAATTACAAAATAGGGCGAATTAATTCAACTTACACAAGAAAGCACTTTTTAAGAAAAGTCACCCAAGAAAGACCCTAGGCACGAAAACCACACAACCAAACGACTGATCCGCTCTCAGCCCCAGTCCCCTTGCATCGAGACTGTGACTGTGTGATCATCGTCGGGTGTATATCACCATTCCCCTAGACCGGGAACGGATGCTTGACAAGATCTTAGCCAAAAAGGCCGAGGAGTAGACCTTAAAGTAAAGTCACCCAAGAAAGACCCTAGGCACGAAA
>JAIPMN010012232.1:0-22278 GCA_020650975.1 Apostichopus californicus
CAAACAAGATTTGAGAAAAAAAGAAACTGTTTTATAGAAATTCAACAAACCTCACATAGTTTCAGGTGGAAGTATGCCTTCCTTCACTTACACCTGAAATAATCCAGTACTTTTTAACTTTTCAAAACTAAAAAAATATGGGTACAAACAGGGGGGGGAGGGGGTTTTTCTGCCAGTCGTATTTTTCTGCAGGCTCCGACAAAACAGGGCAAAATTTAAACAGAACTTTAAAAGGACTGTTTCCTTGTGCCAAATGAATTAAAGAATATTTTAATAAATGTCTTTTGGAGCAATAAACACTTACACCTCTGCCCATTTTCAGTGTGCTAAACTTTTGAAACATATCATCCAATCCTTCCTGAATACTATTGGTCTTTTGGTTAGTTCAACTTACACTATGATTGTTGTTCAACTTGCTGCTGGTTATGTTTCTTCCGTTACATTTAAAATGCCTCTCGTCGTATTCGTCTCGCTTGCCGAGCTCCCTGACAAACGAGGCACAAGTCATCCCGACAAACCCCTCCGATGTGACCCTGTAAGCTTGCATAGCTAGGTTTGACGCTTCGTGGTGGAACACTGGCACGTTCTCTCTCAGAACATCTGCTGCAAATTTTTCCAGGGCTAATATGATCCTTAGGGGAAAACAAGAAGGGGTATCGTACTTGGTCGTGTGACGACTGGCGTAACAAACTATATCCTTACACAAGAGTTTAACAGCAATATAGTGTGGATTCCTTTATGACATAACCTTAAACTGGAAGGAATGAACCGACACTATTCAAAAGAATATAACAGTGTACTGTAACCCTTCTTCATGGCATATATTTTAGTTATCTTTCAAAACTTGAATGAGGAAACGTGACTATTGAAATGATCCTAACGGAGAACGGAATGACCCCCAGTTTGAAAACGATATTGTTACGATGAGGTGTTTAATTGATCCTTTGATTGCATCTGTCTGTCTGTCTGTCTGTCTATCTGTCTGTCAAACACATTTTGTCTAGGAGATGAACTGGAGAGATAGACAATGCTGTCATATTTTGAGTTGTGTGGTCAATTTAAATGATTTGCTTGTGATGCAGTAACCAAACATGTCTGTAGTACTACATAACCGTCCAATTGGATATTGGTACATTCTGTGAAATAACATTTACGTTTCTCTCCGGGGATGTGGACGTTTAACATCGCATATAATCATTCGACTTACTGTGACTTAACAGTTCAGCCAAGATGTGGACAATTTTAGGCCCTGTTTCATTGTTACGCTTATCGGGACTTTACTGTCCAATCCAAAGATTGTAGAGATTTTACGATGTGTGAAATTGTTACTCTTAATTGTGTGGGTCTCTTTATTGTTAAGAGAAGAGATGTATACAGTTGAATAGACAATTTAGTCGTGTAACCACTGTGAGCTTTAACTATCCAGTCCAGGGGTTTCACTAGGTAAGACTCACTTGCTACAGGATTTATCTTCGATCTGGCTCTCCAAGAGTATGTCAGGACTAACTTCCATCATGCTACTGGCTATGTTCATCATTGAACGTCCCACCTGCCAGAGAAAAAAAGAACAGCAGAACGTTCACCATCAAATTATACCAGACAAACTGCAACATTTTATCTTTTTTATCTTTACAAATTCTTTGCAAATTCCCAGAATGCGATCCATCCAAGTTTCCTGTTTTTCATTACATCATCTTTACTAGCAAGGTGTCACATGCACATATGCAAACATACACATGTGTGCAAGAATAAATCCATGGGCTATCAACAATTGAAACAAATAAAATCACTCCAAATAATACACATATATTTGTGACACATAGCTTCTATCACATATATGCTGTCTCTTTTGTCTTGTTAAGCCCTAGCTTTCATTAAAAACAGAGTTGGAAGCAGGTAGTTACCTTACCCCATCACCACCCAACCCTACCTCTCACCTTCACTTCACTCATCCACCTGTTTATTCAATCTGTAGACTGCTGACATCCTATAACAACCGCTAGCAGAATACTCTCATGTCTCATTCATTTCATGAGATTTTCTAGTGTATTCTGACAGTCATATTTCAAAGCTGCTGCTTTTTCTTTCCGTTCTATTGCCTCTGTCAGAACAATCGAGCAAAGCCTAAAAATACACCGCAGCCTTTTGAAACATTAATGACTTTACACGACATGCATGCCATAAATAAGACTAAAACGTTATCCAGCGGTGATTGTTTACATGCTCACTAAACCCTAGCAATCCCCGAGTCAAATACATTTTTAATTGTGACCGTGATCTATCATGGATTGCATTACAGCTATTATCCAAGGAGGGGAGGAGGGGAGCCGGGGAGGAGGGAAAGAGGAGGAGGATACGAACCTCTTGAGTGGGATAACGGATAAATTTTTCCATGAACCTCCCGACGAAGAGGACTGCTTTGGCATCGTTGATAGATGAGGCGTCTGATACAGCCACTTCGACTTTCTTGGCGATACTCAATGCCATACTACTGTTTGTGATGGTCATCTGTGTAGCAAAAATCACAACAAAATTGTTCAAGAAATAAGATAGATATTAAAATGACTGACACAGGGATACATTTAATGGAATATGTGCTGTTAAATTGCAAGATCTTAGTCAATGGGGAATGGAAGGCTTGCATTTGTTTTTTCTTAGCAACCTGCACCGGTGCTCAGAAAATGACGAGAACTAGTATTGACCAATGAAACAGTTTTGCACCTTGTTGCTTGACAATGATGAAATCAAGATTCATCCTTTTTGCCTATTAAAATGTAAGGTATTTTTAAATAGTTTATATTCCTAAATATAAAATGAACGCAGCATTTTGCATGATTTTAGTCTTGAGAGTGATTATAGATTCCATCTGATTTTCAGAAATTTGCTATTGATACACTTTTGTTACATTTAATACTCTAAATCACATACAAGCAGGCAAAAACCTAGATTGAAATACGAGATTAGAAAATAAAAACAACTTTTCCTTCATTAAATGAAATCAAATTGGAACCAGTCAAGCTAATGAATGGTGCTTTGCGAGATAGGGATGTCATGATGCAATTGACATTATAGAGTGAGAGCCTGAAAACTGTGAGGAGATAGGTAAGTAAGAAAGTGAAAATAAATAATGCTGCTTTGAATTCAAAAAAATAATTGCAAAATTTCCGACATAGTTTAGGATATTTTCTAGCCGATACTCGAACAGATGGATGCTATGTTCTTATTACCACTGTATATTTCTCCAGATCCTTTAACATTGGGTCCGAAAAGGAACATTCGCCCGTCATAGGTTCCTCCCAACGTCCGCTACTGTTACAGAGACGGTGTGCCACAGCAGACTCATGTGGACCTGTATAGAAGTAACTAGCTCCAAACGGACAAGACACTTCAGCACTAGCACCGGCTACAAGTCTGGGCCACTCAAAGCCACCTACAAGAACAGAGAAATATCATGAGTCAAGTTTGTTGTCACTAAATGATCCGTAGTAGCTGAATTTGGTTTTTACTAGGGAGAGGGGGAGGAGAGGGAGATGAAGTGTGAGGATGATGCTAACATCGTTGACTTTCTTTTTCCTTTCCATGGTTTCTTTAAGTTATTCAAACATAAATCATAATTACATGCGTCTTATATCTTCTTGTGAGTCTGCGTCTGACTAAATAACTACTGATATTATTCCTGACGATTATGAAAGTGTTTCTGAGAAAATACCATCACAAAGGCCTTCAAATGTGTTATTTTGTAAATGGTACTTTTTGATGGACTAGAAATCACAAACGTTATCCTTGATGAGAGAATGTGTTGAACTGCTGACCTACTGACCTTACACTTTGTCAAAATAAAACCTTCTATCTACCAGACTTGAAAAACAACAAACAAACCCAAATAGACCAAAAAATTCATTTCAAATTCGACCAATGTATTGAAATGAACACAGGGAGAGGGTAATCTTAACATTTTGTGCCACAAAATTTTCTAAAGTACCTGGATCTAAGTCACGACAAAAATTTCACCTTGAAATATTTCTCTGATGACTCATCGCACATTTTTTTTTCATGTTGCTTCGTGAGGCTAATTAATGGTCTCGAACGGCTGTGGCTGGGAAATCGTATTTGACTAATCAATCATGAATCTCTGCTCTGGCTCCCAATGACTTACGGCACATTAAACTGTTCAAGCAATCTATCTTCGGGCTCTTCCAAAAATGGGGGGGATTTCGTTCCTAACGTAACGATTCATTCTCGATCGTGGCAGCTAGCGAGACAAAGAACTTTGATTTTGTGCCTGTAGCGGTTTCGAATTTAAGATATTGTGACAGAGAGAATTGAACAAGTTTCAGGATCTCAATATTAAAAATGCTTTGCTGTTGTCTGAAGAACCTTTCAAGATGTGTAAGATTCCTATGGTATTTGTGAATATAACGATACTGCGGTTTTTTATCGTAACATAAGCGCTTTTAACAACAACACACAGAACTGTGCTTAATTTGTACACCATATATTTACTTAATACTGCTGGCTGCAAATACAGTAGCTCAGCTCCTTATCATTCCACTAGGGAAAGACGTTACAAAATTCTCTTTTGTTTTGCTGCATAGGTGGGTGGGAGGGGCGTGGAGGAGGGGGTGGGGGGTTAGTGATGGGTGGAATAGCTGAAGGGGAAAGAGGGGAAAACAGAGAAAATTATGGTGATCCATTTTAAACTACCTTACCTTTGTTGTTTGAACTAGATGTCGGTAGACAATACAACGTCGACCCATCCAGGATCTTGAGCAGCACGCCCTTCTTTTCGCTGCCCGTAGACGAGGACACTTTACACTCGATATTCCAGAGTTGGTTATTACTGTCTGGACTGATGAACAGCATCAGTCTGCTGGTCTTCAGACCCTCCTGGCGCTGGGTGCTCTCCGTGATGATCGCATCCGGACCCTCCACCATCAGGTTTCCGTTCTTCCACCACGTTATCTCGAGAGAGTCGTCCACTAAGGTAGACTGGCAGGCCAAGGGGGTCGTGTCGCCGATAAAGACGATTTGATCCCCTGACGGTGAAAGCGTGAAGGTCAGGAGGTCGATGGGATGACCTGGAAAGAGTGACAAGTAAGATATATGGTAGATTAATTTTTGAAGGAGAGCTTAGGCTTAAAATGGGCCAGAATAGGATACTGGATCCAAAATCCTTCCCTTGTTTACGATACGCCGGGAGGGGAGTGGGGTGGGGGGGGTGGGGGTGTTGTGGTGAAAGAAGCAGCGGGAAAGCATAGTGGGCCAAGGGTTTTCCTTTGTGTACCAGCTACCTTCTATATTGCTTTTGTTCTAACATTCATTTTCCATTTTTACTTCAAGGATGTACAAACAGGGAATGTATTTCATTTGTAGAAAGTTATTGTAAATACAATTGACTTGGTTGTCTGACAGATGTGGAGACCAATGTCAGGGGCGAGAGGGAAGGCAATGACAGAAAGGTCATATAAGTTGCCAAAAGACAAAAGCAATTTTAAATCAGAAATGAACGTACACAAACATTTACTGACAATTCAAAAATGAATTTACTTGGCTTTTAATAAAACAGATATCAAGTAAGACTCTCATTTGAGGCAGAAACAAGTTCCGCACTCAAATTGAAAACTAGAAAATTATTTCATGCACGACAGACTTGAGCATAGGAATGAGACTACAATAGGTTTAAGTTTAATAATTTAAGTTGAGGAGTAATGCACTAATATAAATATCGAACTTCATTATTAATCTAAATAAATTCTGGATGAATCACCCAGTTTCCTGTATTCGCTCAGAACAACACCCTAAGGAATGCTTTTACAGGGATTAAAGCTTGATACACCAACTAAGGCACTAGTACTCAAGAGACTAACAGAACTTGATAAAATAATAGAATATCTGGAGCAAACTTAATTAATACCGCTCCCATAATCACTTAAAAGTGGTGAAAACATGGAATGGTACAGTACTTTGGTCACCTAAGAAATAAAGGGAAAAAAATGAGCTTTGGTCACTGGAGGGAAAAAAAGTGTTGTATGTATGTCAAATATGTAAGTGAAGTATGTCTGTGAAGTATATATGTCTAGTCAAAGTGTGTGTAGTATTTTATACTGGTAACAGAAATAAAACTTATATAGTTAGTCATTACAAATTATGTCTGTTATGAAAAGACTACAGTACCTGATAGCTATTATTATTTGATCAGTATGAAGAACATCTCAAAGATTTGATGAGTATTCCCCCTCCCATAACCCCTCCCCTCCCCCTCCCCACAAAGAAGCACACCATTTAACAAAATGTGACAAATTATATTGTAGATAAAACATCTATTTGTTAACATGATCAAAAAAAATGATTGGTTAATAATTTGACTAAAATTGCAGTTTAAGTCATAAACTTTCTCTTTCGTGGAAACACTATGTTTTCATGTTATATACATTACTAAGCAAATGTTATGAGCAAGTATTATTTATACTTGAAATTACAAAACCAGAATTTCCTCACTTAATACTTGTACTGCACTTAAGTACTAGAGGTTATCCCACCAGAATCCCATTTGTGGTTTACAAGTTATACTTAGTGTTCAGACCAATGACCTCTGCTGTGTCCTCCATAATAGCAAGCACAAATATCTGTTCCACTTGGCCCATTTTCCACTAATGGACATTTATGACAAATCTGTCCAGTAATGTACCAGGGCATTGTTGAAGTATCACACACAAATAAAAAGCTTGAAAGGATGAATAAAAGGCCAAGGGGTATTGAATTCTATTTTCAGGTCATGGTCTGTTATTGACCCTTTCACTTCATAGAAATCTGACTCTCAAGGGTTTAAAACTGGTAAAGTCTTTGAAATTATGGTGAGGAGGGGCTTTGGAAGGGATTTATAGGCAATTTGCTTGGGGAAAGAAATAGGAAACACACCTTATCTACACCAAAGAAATTTGACTACATGATGGGTAGACTATACATTGGCTATAATGATCATACACAGTACACACAACTACAACACCTAATAAATTTGTTATGGATGCTACTAAAGATGGAGTACACACTCAAGGAGTAAGGCCATGCACCACAATAGCACCTTTGAAAGAAAAATACCAATAAAAGGACAAAGCAAAACACCAAAGGCATAAAGCAATCACCGTAACAATAGCTGAAATTTATTCAATGATGGACAGATTATGCACTGACCGATCATAATTTACCAACAAACAAAATCCTCCGATGAAAACATCTGAAGAAAAAACACACAGTTAACTTCTGAATGGGTACATCTCAGAGGAGGAGGAGGAGGAAGAGGAGGAGAAAGTTGACTGTGTTACAGATGTGGGATATAGTGGGAACAGAGCTAACACGTTTCCAAATATGAAGTTTTCTAAGGTAGGTGGTTAGAGTGCATTAGTAGTTTGGAGACAGGTAAGTGAGGAGGATAAGGAGTAAAGTAGATAACAATTTTCACCAATGATGGATCATCGACAGACCAGGTACCCAAGTAAAATAATAACTTTCGGCACCTAATGATACTACTGTTTTTATCCTTCACTGTATCCAAGGAGCTGCAAGTGTTAAAAGTAATAACCTGGCAATAGTCTATAAGCCACTCTTCTGATTGCAATTTGAAAGCTCCATTAAAATTTGTTCTCAACCCTGGAAATGAAATTTCAAATCATCAAACTGCAAAAACTTTATACAAATTTACCAGGTCTTAATAGCCTGGAGGGTACTAGTGAAATTAAGGTGAAAATTGGGTAAAAATTCCTTTCAACTTGCATACCGGCAATTCACGGTACAGCAGTTTCTAAAACTGACAGCAACAAAAAAGAATTTGCATGTCCATTGCCTGAAGGGTACAAATAAAATTAGGGCAAAGAGTCAGTGTTTTTGTTTTCTATCGACTTGCACATTAGCTTTTAACGGCCCAGTAGCTTTCTCAAACTGACCATACGATATAGGCAACAACAAAATAAAGGCTACCATTCCTTACAGTTTTTGGATGATTTAAAGAAAACGTGGAAAAAAAGTATTTTCCGTCACATGTAAAGGAAAATAATGGGAGGGTTAATGGTAATAAGCTATCTACATTCATTTGTGTCATGCAATTGATGTTGATATTTTCAAGTTTCGCCTTCAGCCGTTCTCCGTCTTTCCCTTACCGACCGTTCCCATGGTAGCAGCTCCGGGCTCATAGCTCGCATCCTCATTGTCCCAAGCCATTAATCATGATATATTTATATAGGTATGCATTACACGTTTAATCAGCTACTCGCAGTCGCAGCACTAGACCAAAAAATTTCTTCTGGTTCAAGAGAATGTTATTTAGCTCTTCGCTCCATACCTAGCATTAAAATCAATAATTCGGATATTTCCAGAATCGGTGTATCGATTTTTAGCTATCATGTTACACTAGGTACGTGCAAGTTGACCCAAACGGTGACAGTGTAGGCCTAATCTAACTCAAACAGATCCCTGTGTGAAGTCTGACACGGTTATTATCAATCGAAAACCCACTGGAGGGAAGGAGATCCAGCAAGGTGTTGTCTTAATTAGATTTTTTTTTTCGGGGGCTGATATTAGCATTTCCACCACGTAAAACCAACTGGTTTTGCAGATGTTTCTCTTTAGTACTCATTAATGTAAAGAGAAGAAATCAATAGAATAAATAAGCAAAGAAAATTTGCTTTGCTATAAAAAAAAAATAAAAAAAATATAAAAATCTGTTTTTTTGGGTTGATATCTTGAAAAACACTTGTTTCTTTTTACATGTTTCTATATTCTATAAGTGGAAATCAATACTTAAATAAATATAAATGAATAAATAATGAATCTGTTTTGTCTTTGCAGTAAGAGGGTGATGTTACAGGTTGTATAGATGGTATGTAACTCTTGCCATGCTATCAGTCTTGCTTGTATTTGACATTGTCTCTTTTGTATCTTTTCTATATCTCTGTTCTATCTGCTGTTTAAATGTAGAATTAGGCAGAGGAGGAAAGGGGGTGGTGGGAAACGGAGGCACAATTAAAACTGAATGTAATAGATGGAGAGTAAAGCCCAGATGGACTCATTTTTCGTCAAGAGAGGTTTTGAAGCTTCTCGTATCTCCCTGTATGTGTGACAGTATGATTCAATGAACGTATACAGTGATTGCTCTTTGAACAGTTTAAGCCTCTGGTTGTAATATCCATTATCCCTACTGCTGTAAAAAACATTACATCCATGATCCATCTTAATTCTGAAAAATCCACTCAAGCAAATAATATATGGATCTCTTTTTTAACAAATTTATGCAAACCGTCTGATTTTACTAGTGCAGATACATACATGTGTTAAATTCCATAAAACATATCGCCCAATATGAACACCTAGATTCAAAACTTATTGAAATAATATCTTGGTCTCTAATTTTCATCAGAATTGCCACACAAATATATCATATGTACATTTATGACAATTACTATATATACCATGCACACTAAACCAACAAACAGAATGCTTTCTTATCATTCACGGTACAGTACAATCAGGAGAATACCAGGACTGTCGGTTACGTTGACATCTCTCTTAGAAATGACACGCTAAGGTTATACTTTACGCGAATCAAGTATGCTCTCGTTCAAAGTCTTTGCAATTCTATATCGTCATGCAATCTTGCAATAAACTTTCTCCAGTGTTCCATATAATATCCACAGTGACATCACACGTAGGAAAAACAAAGACTCTATTCCTTGAGCACTGTCCTGGTTAAAGCAACACATTCAATGGAATCTGGGGCTTGTTTCCACCCCCCTCCCCACCCCCTGCTATATGTCTGTTGTACTGTACAATACATGTCTTAAACTGCTCTACATACTATACAGATTAAGTTTTCATTTTTAATTACTCATGAAATTTGTGTGTATTTGACTGGTTTCTCATCTAGGCATGTATGTTACTTTATACATAATACTGTAACCACAGTGTTTGATCTCCACTTTTGTCATTGTATTTCACTGATAAATGTAAATGCACTAAAACAGAAAACTCTTTAGTAACCATCTTCCTTGAATTTAAAGAGTGAAATAAGACAAGCAAGACCTCATCTAATGTTGATGATTGCAATCTTACTGTATCGGAAAAATTTGTACAAAACTGAAGACAAAACTAGTGAAAAGTATTCGACCCAAACAAACAGGTTCAATAGGATGCTTTAAGAAGACACTCAACCCCCCCCCCACCCCATCTTGTCCACATCATAAAGTACAATACACAACATTCCATTTTTACACAAATGTACACAAGGGATGTTAACTTGAGTAGCTTTACTGCATACTAGGCATTTCTGTAAGACCTCTCTACAGGCCTGTCTCGAGAGGATGCAAGCAACAGCAGCAGTGGGCTGATACCTGTCATATAGCGGCTGACATCAATTAAATGACACATAGGGGGCAGCCTCAGGCATCTGTGAGCAATCACACTGCTGGCGTTCCTAATGGGGAGCCTGATGCATGCTGGGTGATAATCACACGACTGTGTGGGATCTGGTGCTAACCGATAGAGCGACAAATAAAAAAACGGCCACCACAAATAGTTTTTAGTCGGTTCTGCATGAACCATCAATCATATAGTCTATATACTGAAGAATATAATCTTAGAAATTACTAACGAGCTAAAAGACTCTGCTATTATCTATTATTTAGAAGCAATTTGTAACCCAAGGTGAGCTTATTTAATTGAAGAGTAAAATGGAAAAAAGAAAGGAAAATAGCAACCTAGAACCAATTTAATGTTGACAAACTCTGAAATTCTGAATACTACCTCAGTATTTTAATATTTCCTAAGTATGTTCTTACAGTTGACATGTCCGGTAAATGATTAATACAACTTGTTATTTTGGCTGTATTTTTGTACAATGCTTCCCACAAGTGTTAACTTTTTGTCTCAATTAGTTCAATACTAACACAGATATTCTGCATATATGTTTACATGAAAACATTTAAAGGCATTGAAGACTCGCCCCAAACAGCCTGCCGCCATCTTTAAAAAGTTAACTTTCCGAAGCTTGCAAGTGAAGTTTTTTCTCTTGTCGCTACAAAATGCAGACAGTAATGAAACATGATACCTTGTTATCTTTAGCTGGACCTGAGATGTCCATCGCTGTATCATTTGTAAACTGTGCTGTGGGTATTGACCGCAGCTGTATGTACTGACTGTACACTGGTGTCTAATTACCGACGGTAGCAAGCTGTGTGTGTGTATTTTCTGGGATCTATGTTGGTGTCTAACACTTCTGTTACACCTCATTCGAAACTAGGTCAGATTACCGACATTAGACGTTTCTTTTTGTGCGAGTCTTCACACCCTTTAAAGCAAAACATGACAGGTACAGTATGATGTTCCTCCAAACTTTACTCTTTGAGCTAAATACAGCATTGACAAGGTGTTCAGAATCTGACTTCTGTTTGACCTCAAATGACCCTCACCATCCACACATAACAATAAGGGATTTACTCAGTACATTATTAGGTGGCACTAATGCTTTTCTATATCCTTCAAAGGTCATGTGTTACTCCCAAATATGCTAGAAAAGTCAGAAAATGGTCACCCATGCTCATATTTCAACAACAATTTTTACTGCCACTCTAAAAGTAATTATCCACAATGAGATATTTAATTATCTATTTAATAATCCTCAATGTCTGGGAATAAATTGCATCAGAACATCAAGGAATGAACCTAAAATTGTAAAACTTGTAGCATTATTTAGGTCAAACTGATGACCTTTACTGCTTTGTTGTTTAATTTGTCTTTCAATAAATTTCATTATTTCTGGTGCAGTTTTGGTGCATCACGAACAGTCGAGTACGGTATTACTCACTTTTGTCCATACTTTTGTAATAAAGTTGCAGTTGCATATTTTTTTTCACAACATGGTTGGAGAGTTGCTCAACGCTAACAGTCCACCAGATTCTTTTTCATCAAATCAACTGCAATCACCCCCCCCCCCCCTCTACTCGATATTATCTTACAGCCCAAGGTAAAAATGCTTCTTCTTTGCAAACAACTTGTATCACTTTACTTCTTTAACTGCATAATTTAATAAGCCAAATAGACTGCAGGTTCTTGAAACGCACAGATACCCAAAAGACTCCATGTGTCAATGAGCACTCGCTCCTTTTAATAAATAAATTAATACCAGCCTGTTAGAAAATAGCATGGAGTGCCAGAAGGGCAAAAATTCATTGTTGTTGCAAATATGGACACCAGAGATAACGGTGCATTGCACGAGGAACCCTTGCGCACTATCAAACTCAATCACAGCATTGGGACAACAACGCATAGCAAATTAACCTTTATAAAAACAATGTAAACAAAGTCACAACCCAGTTTTCATTTTGATGCAATTTAGAAAGTATCAGGGAATCGATTTTGTGGAATGTGGAATTTTGGTCAAATATAACAGGGTATCAAATAGAAAACCAGAACAAACTTGTAAACAAAATTTTGAAAGTGGTATTTGAAGGAATTTCTTGATATTTTTAAGTGACAATACAGTTCTAAAGTCACTTTGAATCAACTTTATTTACTTGGTTGATTTTTGGTTGATATTTGATTGATTTTGCTGACAACATAGATTATGTTTCCCATCATCACCCCCCCTCCCCTCCCACCAGTCTAGCCCCACTTCAAACGAAATGAATCATTTGAGTTGATATTTTGGAGCAGCGGAGTGACATTAATGCAACAAGTAAACTTTCAGGTTGTTCAACTTACTGGTGGTCTAAGACTTATCACCAATTATAACTTACAAGGGTACTGATTGAGTAATTATCAATAGTTGATTTGTTGGTATCACCCACTTCTCTGATTTTTTTCTCTTCTTGTTTTGTTTTCTTTATTCTTCTTGCTTTCTATTTATTTGTGAGAGGGGTGACTGCTCGAAACAAACCTTGCTTCTTCAGTCATCCTCTATCTTCTTGCATATGTTTATACCATTGTACCATTGATTTTGTGCATATGTTTATATACCATTGTACCATTGATTTTGTGTGGAAATATATAGACTCAAAACTCCAAGTAGATTCTCCAATTTCTCTCAAGGCTTTCCACAGTTGATATCAGTTTATTCTACTTTTATCTATAAATAACCCATTTCAGAATCAATAATTAATACGTATTTGAAACCCACCTCTCCACGATATATAAGTTGACAGAGGTGTCTCTGTAAGTTCTCTATAGAAAATCCTACAATCATTTCCAGCACAGCCTTCTAAGGCCTAGTGGTGTTAACGACGTAAAGTGTACAGACTTTGTGATTCGTAAGATTTTAATTGCTATGCAAAGAAAGAACAATACAGGCTGATTACAGACGGTTGACTGACATCTCTCCGGGCCATTGACATTCAATACGAAACATAATCGTGAAATAATTTAAGAGTTTAAAAATTTGATTAGCAACAAAGCTCCTCCAGCATTTATATCTGGCTCGACACCGAAAAGTGCGATGTCCCCTGAAAACGAAACAGCGACTGGAACGTATTAATGTTTTCCTTGATCGAAAACTGTTGTGATAATTCTGAGGAAGTAACAAAAAGCAAGTGTTGTTGTTGTTGCTACCTTATTAGGGGATTTAATTGAAAGGCCGAGTGATGGAGAAATCTCTCAATTTTGGCTTGGATTGGAAAGTGTTAAAAATCAGAAAGGCAAGGATACTTCACATCCTTGGTTGATTGGTAGAGAAAAGGTTTGCATCTAGGTCACTTAGCAGATTTAGATGGTGCACACTGTACATTTACTTAAAAATTTACCACCTTCAAAATATTTGATTTTTTATTTTGGTGCATGTTTTATCCTATTTTATACAAAAATAGGTGAATAACCAAGCAGGTCATTAGCTAAACCCTAACTAAAGTTTCTTTCAAAGAATGAAGAAAATTTTCAACATTTTGCAAAATGTCTGATTTTCATTAAGGATCATATTTATTTTTTCAAATTAACACCTTACTGTTACATTCATTTGATGAAAACATCTAGGAGGTGGTCTTACTCTGAATAATTGCCATTTTTATTTTGAGCAAGACTTTGTAAGTTTACAAGCTGATATTAGCAGCCAAATGCAAGGCGCTGTTTGAAGGATTCTGAGAAGAGCAATGCTAGTCTTCAAGAAGAAAGAATTTTGCTGTCGTATCCAATTTTGAAGTTATTTCCCAAGTCATTTAACAGTTGAGTCTAGACGACATATATAGGTTGAACATTCTCAACGGCAGTTGCAGTGAACGTCTGAATTTTGCGAAGATGGGGAATCGTCGAAGCAAGTTGGCTTTATGAAAGATTGCACCGATTCAAAATGATTGGCAGTGGCTTAGGTGACAAAATTTTCACACTTGGCTTGCTCTAGGCTTGTCAAGTAGGCCTAGCATTGGGTTCACTTGATTATATGAAAACATTCCCATATTTGCCCAAATTTCACACTATACCTTGTAAGGGTGACTCATTTAGAGTACGTCTTTGAAAGAAGAATGCATATATCCTATATATGTTAATAATCTTTGGAATGCCTTTCATACTATGTAACAAACAACAGAATGAATTGGTAAAAAAACAAATTTCTTTGGAACACAACAAAATCTCTAATCGCACCGCAAACACCACATGTCTTAACTTATTTCAATTTATGTGATGATGGATTACTAAATGCACACATGCCCAACAATAAAAAGTCAGTGTTTACTATCAATGAAGGCGTTACGCTTCAGTTCTTTCACAGAGATGGTATTGAAACATAATATCCCTAATATTCTACAGTACTTACTGCCATGACCTGGTACAACTGGTTATTGGCACTGTTGACAGAAACATTTGTTTTGAAAATATGCACAGAAAAACATAGAGCCCCAAAGACAGACCTCTTAAGTGTCACTCTCACACAACCAGTGTGAGAGTGTAAGTGTGTGAGATGTAATCACACCTCCCCCCTCCCTGCCCCCACCCCATCTAGGAGCATCATGAGCAATGTCCAATTATATCATCAGACCCACTTTTTGAAGATTTCATTTATCTTTCACTAAATTATGAAAATGATAATATATTGTTCTTCATCTGCCATTTCCTTGGGCCTCTAATTGACCATGTGGCCTAGGGCTGTAGCCCTTTCTGACCTCCCCTCACTCCCCCAACTCTCAACATACTTGCCTCCAGTAGCAGATACTTTGTTTGATACATCACAGACAGATCCCAAAATATCTTTAGTCTTGGTAGTTTGCATTAACAGCATAATCACATAACGAAGAGATGTTTAAGACAAAATAAACATGTCAGTTCGTCAATAGGTCTGACTGAATTCAGAAAGTAAAACAAAGACTTACATTTATAAGATTTCGTGACAGCAACCCCCTACCCATCTGGGTTAGATAAATTAACAGATCTTTGTATTAAAATGTAACGTTTCGAACCCACACCAGTAATGTGCGAGTCCCGCCCGATATAGCGAAGAACTAATTGCCAGAATATTACGCGGCATCTTCTGTTATTGTATAACAGCGGCATCTGCATATATATCATGCGTAGTTTGTTATCCAACAGTGCTGTGTGCAGCTGACTGCTGTTTTTAAGGTCAGCTTTGAGCACCCTCGCATAGTATAATCACATGATACATGCTATGTTCCATTTAAACTAGTTTGAGACTCAGTAGCACAGTGAAGACAGGCCAGCAACTCAATTGACCTTTCACCTCTCCCACAGCATGTTCCCTGACCTTCACAAGAGATAAACACTCCATAGAGGTTAATAAGTAATAACTTATACCTCTTTATCACTCATCTTGTAAATGACTCCAGTGGAACCTTCCTAAACTCCCGAGTTTGTTTCGACCCTCTGAGAGGCATTGTGTAACCAGTAATGAGATTTACACTGGTAGTTTATGTCATTTTCTAAATTCTATTGAGAGATCAGGATGCATTTGCCTCCAATTTATTTGACGGGCGACCGCCGTTGAATGGACAGAGGCATTTCGATCAGGTAGGCAGTATAATGACAAGAATGCAGAATGAAACATTATGGCCAGCTGATATGCTAGACTAAACATATATATGCTAGACTGTAAACCAAGTATGGTCTACTAAAGTCTGGTGGCTCCTTCTTTTTTGATTTACTGAGTATCTATACATCTCTACTTAGACAACATGGTGACAAAATGGTGCCCCTACAAATTTTCAAGTTAAATTCATTTTCCTCCCTATCACATCACCAAAGAAGCATTAGTTTAACTTTAACTCTGTGCTTATTTTCTGTGAGGAAACACGGAGGAGACGACGCAAAACAATTTTTCAGATATTATTGAAGAAACGGATCTTTATAAAGGAAAGGATCTTAGTGAAGAATGGATATATTTTTTTGGGGCTGGTTGCAGCTAAAATGGATCCAGTGGTTTGCACACAATTATATTAAACAGTGTCACAATAGTATTTTGAGTTGTGTGTTAGGTAGAAGTTGTTACAACTGCAGCAGCACGTCAGTCTTGAAAGTCACTTGGGGCATCATAACAGTGATACATTATGTTACTTCAAAGAGGATTAAATTTTCACAGGAAACACTAACAACCAGAGCGAAGAAGTTAAAGTACTTACCACATATTAAATCACTTTTCTTTAGTTTGTGAACCTGGTGGCCTATTAAAGTTGGTGGAGATTGGCAGACTGTGTTCTCCATTATTCGGATGTTATTATTCTTCTCCCACTTGACAATCCACTTCAGATCACAATTACACCTTAGGACACTCGACTGAAAATCTCTGGAATTCATACAGAATGGTAGAAGGAAACCATTGAATTATAGATAGCAATGCCACATTATGTGGAATGAAAGTTATTAGAGATGCCACATGGAATATTCATAAGACCATGCAATATTTGTATCCCAAAAACTGACCAGGTTTGAATATTTACAAGTGACAAGCTTACCTGTCTCCTCACAACATTAGCAAACTTGCTCTACCATGTCTAGGGTGAACTGGTAACCTTATTAGCACTGTACACCCTTAAGCCATCAGACACTCTTGACATGTTAGAGTCTAATGAGTGCTAATGTTGTGACGAGACAAGTAAATGAGGAAACAATGCAAATACTGTATCTAAACATTATTATTTCTCTGTTGTACAATCGTTTCCATTCATCAAATAAGATCACCACCGTAGTACTGTTGTTAATCACACACTTATTCTATATGGAAGTCCATCAGCTGGACTTGTGTTTATTATCAGTAAATGCACAAAATAGCATAAAGCAGATGGTTGTGTTCATAGCTCATTACTAACTCTTTCTCATCAAACTTCCCTTGTCATTTTTTAAAAATGTTTTATATCCCAGTTATGTCCAAATTACCCACACAAATTTATTTCCTGATCATCCATTGAAATATATTCTGATTGCCTACTGGAGTTATATTTCAATTGCCCAGTAGGACGTTCTGCCTGGAATACTCATATATCCTAATCGCCTAGGAGTTATATTCTGACGGTCTAACAGAGTTACATTCCAATTAGTGTTGCACAGATATCGCTAATATCAGCTTTCGCCGATATTCCACATCTTAGATCCCAGTATCTGCCGAAACCGATATTTGAAATAAAAGCTCTTTTATGTGAAACAACGATATCAGTTGGCAAATATGAGAAGTTGGTGCAAATTTAATGACACCGATATTGCCACTACTGGCCAATACCTATAGTACATTCCTATGGTACATACCGATAATCTGTGCAACACTAATTCCAATGCCTCAACATTCTCATTTTCATTACACAACTATAAGTGACCTCAATGGTTCTCTGCTCTACCAACAGTGTTTACCAAAAGCCAGAGTACCTTGTAACACATTAAAGATCAATATTCTATTAATAACACAATTTTTTTGTTTACCATTGTACAGAATTGAAAATTCAGAAAATTATTGTTAAAGTAAAATATGAATGTGCCATAATGCAGTTGCACTATCGAAGAGTTTTACAATTAATAATAAGTGTGTGATATATTCAATGATGTAGAATGCACCTTAATGTGTGCACATATTAACACCATGATCACACATCCTGACATTACTCAAGGCCGTTTTATTAGACTATTCTAGTATTAATCATCGTTATAATCTTCAGAAGCGACAAACCAATGAATGAGGCACTTTCTAATTAAAAATCTTGACGAAAAACTCTTCAATGAAATATCAAAATTTACTTGGCATAAATTTGTAAGTCAGTTAACTGAAGAGTAACCCTGAAGTGGGTAATGTGGGAAAACAGGGGTGGGAGGGCAGAGGGCACATTGCTCCATGAAGCTCGGTATGTTACATGGATGGAAAGAGTACACACACATTGATTGGAGACAAGTAAGGGAGGGGGTGCAAAGTTAAATTCTGGATGACTGAGTAATCACTTCAAGCAATTTTGATGAACATCAATGAAATTCTTTAGACAAACAAAACACCCATGTATGATTTTATCATGGTATTGTAAACTTCATAAACATCGTGAAAAAAAGAAGCCTTTTGAAAAATATTGACAGATATGCCTGCAGACAAATGCAAAGATAGACAAACACATAAATCTAAGGAATTCAGTTTTGCTTACTACAAAATAGATAAAATCAATAGGTCAATGTGGGGGGGGGGGGGGGGAGGGGTTGTAGTGCTAAAATGCTACCAGATTTTGCAAGCTCAAAGATTGGAGTGAATGTATGAACAGATGAAACAGGTAAGAGAGGAGAATAGGAAATACTGCTGTATTGAAAGGTTAAAACCCTTTCAAAAGAACTCAATTTTCAGTCAAACTCACATTTTTTCCAGAGACCACAATCTCTCAAACGCTGAAGCTGGAATGGTGGATATCAAGTTGTGAGACAGATTCCTACAGAAGAAATAAATTAAGACATTCAAATTAAAAGGTTTATCTGGAAAGGTTGAGTTGCACCTGCACATCATGATGTAGCTGAAAGAACAGAACTAAGTTCTGTAGGATACTTTTGTATTTCTAACTCTAGAGAAACTTGACAAACTTAACGATCAAAGTAAATCAAATGGAGAGGCAAAATACTTACAATTTCTTCAAAAATGCGAGACCTTCAAACATGGCATTATTAACACTCCCCAGGTTATTTCTTGACAAATCTCTGGAAACAAATGGAAGAAATTACAGCTATAATGAATGCTTAAATTTCATATCTGAAATACAAATTTATTAGGTGGGATGAGGAGGGGTTTGATGGGAATTGGCTACATAAGTTTGATTTTCTTCAAGAACCCCAGCAAAGAAACAAAATGAATCTCTGTAATCTATCCAAGCACTTTTCTTGGAAATATTATTACATTATTTATTATTCAGGCTATTAAGCCAGATACAGCTAGTTAGAGTAATTAGTATAAATTTATGAGAAGATTAAGGTATTGCCTAATGTATTAACAGTCAATTTTGATGATATAAAATAAATGTCGCTCATATCTATTCATAAATGTCACAAGAATACCATTTATGGGGAGCATTATGTATTGTTGGAACTTGTAACATACTCCTAAAACAGTAGAGGCGCACAAATCACTTCGCTACAAAGGCCAGTGGCATCACCGGACATTTTGAAAGGTTGGGTGGGGGGGGGGCGGTTGAGTCACAGCAGTTTGAGGGGAGAGGGTTGCAAAGAACAGTGGTAGTGAGTGCCAGTTGGAATGTGGAGCAAGAAGAGGATTTATTAGCTTCAAACTTGTAGAATTTCGCTGGTAGGTGTTACAAGTAAATTATAATCAGTATATGCTGACCAACCTTTGTGTTTTTGGACATGGCAAATATATTGGGATGCACCGGGGAGGGGTCAAACCATGCCCCCTTCCCTTGTTGATGCCACTGTTGATAAAGGCTAAATTGAAACTTGACATTTTCATGAAGATTCACTCACAGTTCTTGTTTAGAAATCTTAAAGCTGCATGTTGCTATAAATTGTGTTGTAACTCTGTAAATTTTTCTTAACCAAACCATGTCAATGTTCCAACGTAACTGGAGATCCTTCAACTCTGGGTAAACCTAGCTGACAGCAGAAAAAGTCTCTTTCTTTTAAATGCAAAGTTAATATCACTTCATTGTGCCAAACCTCATGCTTGCACACTGACCTACAGTTACTTGCCTTAGCAAGTTGCTAAAATAAAACATTAAATGTAGAAACCTGAAGATGGGATTAAACACCTGCAGCTGAAAACCTCATTTGACTTAACAATATTACCAAAACCACAAAAAAACACATTCATTTTGTTTTCCTTAGAAAGAATGTCTAAGAAATAAGAACATGGTGACCACACCAAATGTTAAACTATATTTGCAAAGTAGGTCAATATTGGACAAGTTTAGTGAATTTTGAGGTTTTACATGAAGGGAACTAATGACACTACAATAATGATGAAACACATTGACATACTGTATGCCTAGATACCACAATGTGAAATATTGGGCTTTGTTCCATCAAATGATGAAATGATTGGGATTTGACTTGAGTCATCTTCTGACAAAACTGTCAACCCAAAAATTCAGATGCCTCAGACTTTTCACTATCTAACCCCCTACTGATCAACTACATCTTGGGGAAGTATATATTTCAAAGACGGATCAATTATTATAAAGACCAAACATAAACCAGACACATACTATGAACTCAAATTGAGCATTTTAGATGTCATCTTTAGCCCAAGATAGGAGACTAGCAATGAGTTGCTTTGACCATGAAGCTGTCTGAACCACAATACAATACATGCCAATCTCCGAAACAATAATGACCGCACCAGACCATTTCGGAGGAAACATTATTGCTCTATATAGTCTAAGGTTCGGCAGGCTGCATTAATAGGGTTTTGTGAAACCTTTTCAGGGGCCCCATAAAAATTCCTTGAGGGTTGCATGGGTTCAGCAGGTCGCACCTGCCAACCAGCGCTGTATGTAGATAAGAAAATTTGATAGTGCTTTAATCGTGTGGAGACATGTTCGACAGGAGCCAAGTCAATCTTTTTTTAAGAACTATTTAACTGAACTCTGCTCTCTTCCTAATCAATGGTAATATTTTGCAGTATGGGTTTGCAGTTTGAAAATAAGTTTTGCAAACGTTGAGCACACACAAAGTTTTGTACAATTACCAAATGATGACACACTTAAGTTCGCAGCTTCGTCAAAAAGTTGACAGCTTTAAAACTTGTGGTACTCGATTTGAGAAATATCAGTGCATGCCAATGTACTAACTCTGTTTATACAATTTCACCAGTTATAAAAACAAGGAAAGTGTCTTTTTGTGTTTCTTTATCTTTTGCTGAATTTGTTTATAGTGGGCTAATCAGGTGTAAAAAGTACTGCTGTGGCAAAACTTTGATCCCCGCAGAAACGCAAGCACCCCAGTAGAGATTCTTCTAGCCGTAGTCTCACCGTCCAAGGTAAAATACTGTATAAAATTTATATTATAGTAAAGAAATACAACTAAAAACATAACAAGAGATATTCCACACAAACAAAATGAAGGGTGTGGTGTAACAGAGCATTGTTGAGGAGGGGGAGGGGAGGGGTGGAAAGAAAAAACATAAAACAATTGCAATCTTTAATGCTGATCTGTACATCAAAAGTACTTCAGGGGTTTTGAACTTAAAAGGTATATTTGTTTTATCCATTGGGTTGCATAATTATTAATACCAAGCCATGTGATATTTACACATAATTGGATACTCCTCATACAAACTAAATAATGTAAGTGACGCTCATGGCTGCTCACTAGCAAAAGTGGCATCACCAGACATTGTGAAGTGGGGGAGGGAGGTGGGGCACAGCAACATGAGAGTAACATTTGGGGGGGGGGCAACAGAATGTGGGTATTGCAAGCTGGCACCTATTCGAGATCAAGGAATGTGAGCACCGGAGCACAAAGTCATGTGGACATTGGGTCCAGGGAGACGCCATATAGGGCCTTGTGTTTTCATAGTTTCAAGAACTTACATCAGTTTCAGATTAGCACAATTTTGGAGGTAGATATACGTAAATTCAGTCAGTAGTCAGTAGAAGTCAAGTTATGTTTTTTGGGCAAATTTCATTTTTGGGGAGGAGGGGGGGGGGAGCAAACCTTTTGTGGGAGGGGGAAGCAAACCTTTTGTGGGAATGTGCCCCAACAGGACTCCTTCCCTTAGCAAGTTAAAACTGTATAATCTAACCCACTCATTTAAAGGCATTGAAGACTCGCCCCAAACAGCGTGCCGCAATCTGAAAAAGTTAACTTTCCGTTGCTTGCAAGTGAAGTTTTTTT